>JACEGR010000038.1:0-83291 GCA_014170235.1 Listronotus bonariensis | reverse complement strand
TTTAATTAGATTAACCAATTTAAGCTAGGTCATATGAGTATTTTATATGCTTGGTACGTATAGATGTAATAATAAAAATGATACAAAGATATAAACGCAATTATAATTTGTTCATTTAAAAAACTATAAACTTTTTTTTATCACAACATATTTTAAATTTCTTAGAAGTTTAAGGAAAAGTAGTCACTTTACCTCTTAATTAAATGAATTTATAAATAATGGTTTAAATATTAACGTTAAGGAAATAATAGCATATCGCAATACCTCTAACATAGAAATAGGTCATAAATTTTATTCTTTAGTTTTGACTTCAAAAATAATTAAAAATCGCTTCTTTCACTTGACTCTTTTTATTATTTGATCCCATATTTAATGTTGTCTTGATTAGGAAAACAAGCCACTTATGAAATTTAGGTCAATTTGTTTATTAAAATAGGAAAATTAATAAAAAAATCCAATAAACATTCAAAAATTTCATTTCCTATTTCTCTTTTTTAAAGTAATTAAAAATAGGTCTCAGGCCAAATTAAGAAATTATACACAAAAAATAATTAAATATTAAAAATTGTATTTAAAGCATTGTACTAACAAACAATTCAAAAGTTAAAGTAAAATTCATGTCCTTTTATATAAATAAACCAAAGGTTTTTAATAATATATTTTACCTTGTCAATTTTATTCACTGTTTATCGTCACTTGTATTTTACTGCAAAAGATGGTGAAATTCTTTGTAATATCTAAGATTTAACTGGTGTCGTACAGTTCTAAAAAATAATTATGTAGCTGCTTTAACAAAACCAAATTGGTTGTAAAAAATATAAAATTATTTTAGATAAAATAATTGTAGACGAGATTCCGGAAAATATTCCAATAAAAGGAATAATTCCGCTACTAGCCGTTAATAATTTTGAACATTGTTTTTACAGTCAAAGTATAAATAAAAACTTTAATGATTCCTATTATGTCCTTATATCAGGTGAATGTAACAAAGGTTTTTAATTAAATATTGTTTACCTTGTATAAAAAACGTATTCATTGTTTTCCATCAGGTTTTGTACTGCTTACGTTGCTTTAATCCTCAATAATATTTTTGACCTAATCTTTGTAGATCCCTAAAAAAAACAAATAGCTTCTTTAACCAAATTACTTACAAAAATTAAAATTATTTTACGTTAAATAACTGTAGACGGAATTCCGGAAAATAGTCCAATAAAAGAAATATTTCCGCGACTAGCCGTCAATATTTTTGGACATTGTTTTTACAGTCAAAGTATAAATAAAAACTTTGAAGTAATGATTGCCCTTATGTCCTTATATCATGTAAATTACACAAAGATTTTAAATGAAATATTGTTTACCTTGTACAAAAAAACGTATTCACTGTTTTCCATCAGGTCTTCTAGTGCATCCGATACTTTAATCCTTACTAATATTTATGACCTAATTTATGTAGATCCCTAAAAAAACAAAAAGCTACTTTAACCAAATTACTTACAAAAATTAAAATTATTTTACGTTAAATAACTGTAGACGGAATTCCGGAAAATAGTCCAATAAAAGAAATAATTCCGCTACTAGCCGTCAATATTTTTGTACATTATTTTTACAGTCAAAGTATAAATAAAAACTTTGAAGTAATGATTGCCCTTATGTCCTTATATCATGTAAATTACACAAAGATTTTAAATGAAATATTGTTTACCTTGTACAAAAAAACGTATTCACTGTTTTCCATCAGGTCTTCTGGTGCATCCGATACTTTAATCCTTAATAATATTTATGACCTAATTTATGTAGATCCCTAAAAAAACAAATAGTCACTTTAACCAAATTACTTACAAAAATTAAAATTATTTTACGTTAAATAACTGTAGACGGAATTCCGGAAAATAGTCCAATAAAAGAAATAATTCCGCTACTAGCCGTCAATATTTTTGGACATTGTTTTTACAGTCAAAGTATTAATAAAAACTTTAAAGTAATGATTGCCCTTATGTCCTTATATCATGTTAATAAGTAAAAGGTTTTAAATGGAATATTGTTTACCTTGTACAAAGAAACGTATTCACTGTTTTCCATCAGGTCTTCTAGTGCATCCGATACTTTAATCCTTAATAATATTTATGACCTAATTTATGTAGATCCCTAAAAAAACAAAAAGCTACTTTAACCAAATTACTTATAAAAATTAAAATTATTTTACGTTAATTAACTGTAGACGGAATTCCGGAAAATATTCCAATAAAAAGAAATAATTCCGCTACTAGCCGTCAATATTTTTAGACATTGTTTTTACAGTCAAAGTATAAATAAAAACTTTAAAGTAATGATTGCCCTTATGTCCTTATATCATGTTAACTAGTAAAAGGTTCTAAAAGAATATTGTTTACCTTGTACAAAGAAACGTATTCACCGTTTTCCATCAGGTCTTCTAGTGCATCCGATACTTTAATCCTTAATAATATTTATGACCTAATTTATGTAGATCCCTAAAAAAACAAAAAGCTACTTTAACCAAATTACTTATAAAAATTAAAATTATTTTACGGTAATTAACTGTAGACGGAATTCCGGAAAATATTCCAATAAAAAGAAATAATTCCGCTACTAGCCGTCAATATTTTTAGACATTGTTTTTACAGTCAAAGTATAAATAAAAACTTTAAAGTAATGATTGCCCTTATGTCCTTATATCATGTTAACTAGTAAAGGTTCTAAAAAGAATATTGTTTACCTTGTACAAAGAAACGTATTCACCATTTTCCATCAGGTCTTCTAGTGCATCCGATACTTTAATCCTTAATATTTATGACCTAATTTATGTAGATCCCTAAAAAAAGCAAAAAGCTACTTTAACCAAATTACTTACAAAAATTAAAATTATTTTACGTTAAATAACTGTAGACGAAAATTCGGAAAATATTCCAATAAAAAAGAAATAATTCCGCTACTAGCCGTCAATAATTTTGGACATTGTTTTTACAGTCAGAGTATAAATAAAAACTTTGAAGTAATGATTGCCCTTATGTCCTTATATCATGTTAATAAGTAAAAGGTTTTAAATGGAATATTGTTTACCTTGTACAAAGAAACGTATTCACTGTTTTTCATCAGGTCTTCTAGTGCATACGATACTTTAATCCTAATAATATTTATGACCTAATTTATGTAGATCCCTAAAAAAACAAATAGCTACTTTAACCAAATTACTTACAAAAATTAAAATTATTTCCCGTTAAATAACTAGACGGAATTCCGGAAAATATTCCAATAAAAAGAAATAATTCCGCTACTAGCCGTCAATATTTTTGGACATTGTTTTTACAGTCAAAGTATAAATAAAAACTTTGAAGTAATGATTGCCCTTATGTCCTTATATCATGTAAATTACAATGGAGATTTTAAATGAAGGTTATTGGTAACGATAGCATTTATCTATTCATAATAGATCATAAATAAATTCAAGGTTCTTTGCTTGTCATCGTGCACCGTGCACCTTAAGGGTGCTAGTATCCATGACGTCACTTTACAGTTTAAGATTAATTAATTTTAACATACATCAATTTTAGGCGAAGAACCAATTCTAAAACGGTATTTACCAATCGGTTATGTTGACGTTTAAACAATGTATTATACGTCAAAGTTGTCACCAATTATTACCGCGGT
This sequence comes from Listronotus bonariensis, assembly GCA_014170235.1. Classification (NCBI taxonomy): domain Eukaryota; kingdom Metazoa; phylum Arthropoda; class Insecta; order Coleoptera; family Curculionidae; genus Listronotus; species Listronotus bonariensis. The sequence continues at coordinate 79,625 of JACEGR010000038.1, read as the reverse complement.
TATAATTGGCTGAACGCCTAAAATTGCTGTGTGACTTTTTGTTATGTTGCTTTCTAAGGATGATTGTATCCAGGGCCGCATATAAGGGGAGGGCACGTGGGGTTATTGCTCCGGGACCCCCACAAACTAGAAGCCTTCACAACAAATTTATGGTTCTCTTTGAAAGAAGTGAATAAAAGATACATATTTATTGATAAGGACCTTTATTTTTGCTCTTCAATTTTTTTTTCAGTATTTTTAGGGTCCAAAATTGCATTCACTTTTACTTGCAGGGGGCCCCACAGGCTCACTGCCCCAGGGCCTTTACACCTCTTAATCCGGCCCTGATTGTATCGTTCAGTAGTCGTTGTTTGGCCTACATACAGTAAGGACCTAAAATCCCCCCTCCCCTTGCTAAAAACTGAACCGTTCGGTATATTCTGATGTTTGGAACAATGTATATAAGCAAGATCTGCGTTTTTTGACAACTTTAAATGTCAATGTTACAGCTGGGCGCACTTTTAGATTTTTTTTTAATTGAAACGGGGTTTGTGGCACATTATACCGGGTGTTTCTCACAGGTGGTTTCCCCTATATCTTGTTAACCTTTTAAGATAGAAAAATTAAATATTATTATTTGACCAAATTGTGTATTGATTGATCTATTCACTTGTTTCCTATTACGTCCGGTTTACCCGAAAATGACTTCTACTTTAAAATTTTAAATGGCATCATCGGTATATTTTACCTTGTCATCAATTTTAGGCGAAGAACCAATTCTAAAACGGTATTTCCCAATCGGCTATTTTGACGTTTAAACAATGCATTATATGTCAAAGTTGTCACCAATTATTACCGCGGTTATATGGTTGAGCGCCTAAAATTGTTGTATGATATTCTAAATACAATGACATCTCACATGTCATTTTTTGACATTTCTGCTGTCAAAAATTCATTTTTAAAATTTTAATCTAGAGTGCCATGATTAAGCTTAACGGCTTAGGTGGGACCAAATTATTCAAAATAAAATGCTTTTTTGAATATGCTAACAAGCCAAGGAAAGTTATGTCCATAAATAGGATTTTGCAAATTTTGACTGCCCTGAGAAGTCGTAAAAAACAAAAGACGATTAATTTAATTTTTCCATGGCTACTTGACTTTAAATAAGTTAGCTTTATCATGGCATGGAATTTCAAAAATAAATTTTTGACAGCAGAAATGTCAAAAAATGACATGTAAGGTGTCATAGTATTTAGAATATTATATTCTATCAAAATAAGATAAAATATATTACCGGTATATTTAAAATTTTAAAGTTACAGTCATTTCCGGTTAGAGCGTTAGTAAAAGAAAACAGGTGGATAGATCAATCAACCATGTCAAAAACCGATATAACAAATTTTATTTTTTTATCTTAAAAGGTAAAAAAGTTATTGGGTGAAACCACCTGTGAGAAACACCCGGTATAACCTTGGAATATGAAGTCAATGCCTTTCGCTACAAAATGGCGGTACTTTAATAATTACCTGAATGGCCATATTTCCGAAACTAATAAAGATAGATAGCATTAATGTGGTATTTTTTAAAGCTTCTTTAAAGATATTTTTAATGGTGATAATATACAGGTTAGGATTAAAAGTATAATTTTTTAAAATGTTATACATTGTATATATAATTACCATTAAAAAAATATAATAAAAGAGCTTTAAGAAAACACCACACACACACACTAACTTTATTAGTTTTGGGCATATGACCATCCAAATTATTTATTTAGCTAAATATGAGAGTACCACCATTTTGTATTACGTAAAGGTATTGCCTTCATATTCTAGGGTTATAAAGTACTTGTCAGGAGCCTTTAAATAATGTGCCACAAGACCTTTTTTCCATTAAATGTTTTTCTCCAATATGGCGCCCAGCTGTCATAGTGACATTTAAAGTTGTCAGGGATATGTCAAAAAATGGAGACTTTGTTCATAGATTATCGTTAAGAAGAGTATACCGAACGGTTCAGACGGACTTTGAATCCTCACTGTATGAAGTTAAGACGGATTCTCTGAATCAAAAATTTGGTACTCATGCTATGGCTCTTCGATCCTAATTTTTTTTTTAATGACTGCCATATAAAAGCATAGGTTATTGTTCTATAGTCCCTATTAATTTTGATTTAGTTTTACGTTCAAAAATCCGTTTAACTAGTTTTAAAAGATATGCATTTCGTGACATATGTTGTTTTGGTGTTGTCAATATGTTTCTGGAGTGAAATGGAACCAGTTGAAGTACGGATTAAACAACTCTAAAGATATACGGAAAGAAACCGAACAGTCTGGAGTCACAAATAAGGTAAGTTTTCCTTCAAAACATTGATTATTATAAAGTATATTTTTATTCCACTGATTTTAATTATCTTTTGGTACAGTTGTAGCTCCTTCCATCAGTATTATTATTTGATATGGAGCATTTGTATATTAGAAAACCAAAATCTGATTACTGATTTAAAAACTACAAAACCAACTTGAGTGCTATTCTTATTTAATTTTTCATCATAACAAATAAAAAAATTATGAACGGTGTAAAATTATAACTACAATTTCATTGTCTTCTTTAAGAATGTGTGCTTTCTTTTAGAATAAAGATACTGATATGAATAAAAGAAAATGTTGAGAAAAGTTAGGGCCATTAAATAAAATATACTGCAAAAAATTGTGATGTTAAATTGCTCTACAGGGTGTTCAAATATTTGGGTTAAAATGCAACATTTGGCTCTTCCCTGTAAAATTCCTAATCCTACAATACTTTTTGCAATCGCCATATTAAATAATAATCTTAATAAAAGGAGCTAAAACTAGACAAAAGATAATCGAAATCGGTCAAAAAGTTATTTAAAACTGATCAAACTTTTGTTTGTCCGGTTTTATTTGTTCAGAAATGTATTTTAAGTTACTTTTAATATTTTTTTAGAAGATGGCAGCAACAAATTTAAGATTGCAAGTTACTGGTTAAAAGTCTTATCCCACTGGCGGCGTTTATTTGGTAGCAGTCAGGGTATAAGACTTTTAGTCAATATCATGCAAATTCCTCATTCTTTGCAAGAAGATTTAGTGTACCGAAAAATTGGAAATTATTTATTACAAAATCACAGGTAATACCATTTAGTTACGTTTCACCATTTTGGAAAACTATACCAACGAGGTTTTTAAGACTTTAAGCCATTGGGTAAAATATCTTAAGACCGCCGGCGAAAATTTAAACGAAGTACAACTAAAATATTTCGAAATAAAAATTGGCATAATAGGACGAGAGGTTTTTTGAATTAAAACCTGTTTTTTATTTTACCATTTTAGTTTCAAAGTAATGTTAAGCATATTAAAATTATTGCCATTTTTTTAGTTTGGGGCAGTTCTTTATTTATTTAGATTTTTGGAAAAAAAAACAAAACTTTGCTTACCAATAAGATGATTACTTTAATACGCTTACCTATCTTAAATCTTGATTTTTTTTTAACTGAACACCGGTGTAAGCACTTACCTGAAAAAAACATATTAAAATTACACAATAAATATTTTTGTTATTTCTATTCTTATATACAGGGTGTCCGGAAATAACGCGTCAGGTTTTCGGTGGGCGATTTTGCACAAAAAAATTATGCAACAAACTTCCATACAATTTTTTCGAAAACTCTAAATTAAAGATACATGGTGTTAAAGAAAACATTTTTTTGTTATTTTAAATTACCTTTTTTCTAGTGTACTGATTTTCACCAAATTTTGCACATATGTATATCACTAATGTTTTTTTGTATTCAACCTATTAATTTGACGCCAGTAGTCAATGCCAAAGGGCCTAAACTTTGTTCGCTTTAGAAAAATGACTTAATACTTTTTTGTTTCATTTTTTTTTGCAAATTTAGATATAAATTAATAAAAAGCATAAAAATATCTTTTAAAAGGTCTTCTTGCATTAACTTAAAATAAACGGTTTCCGAGAAAAATGACTTTAAACTTTACATACGTTTAATTAGAAATTTTGATTTTCAAAATTACCAAAGCAAGCCTTGAAAAAAACGTTGTTTATGGGTAATTTTTTATGGTTATGTATGCTAAATGTGGCAAGTTATTAGAAAAAATAATTTAAAAAATCCTCAACGCTCTGTATATCCGTTAATTTTTGATTTTTTGAAAAAAATTGTTGCATTAATTTTTCGTGCAGAATCGCTGATAGAAATCCCAACGCGTAATTTCCGGACACCCTGTATATTTAAGTAAATAGGTTAAAGTCAAAACTAAATTAAAAATAAATACAAAACAAATTGTACTAAATTAAAAATAAATACAAAACAAATAGTATTACATTAGGTAATACAGGAGAATAAAATAAGTATAACTTTTTGTCGACAAATACTTTTTTATTTTTTCGCCTGCAATAAAAACTAAAAAAAAACAGCTCTTTAAATTAAAAAACTTTCAATAGCATAATTAGGGTGTTTTTGGTAGGTAGTAGGTTTAAATTATTGTTGCTAAATATGTAAAATATAATTTAACAAAAAAATTTTTAGATTGTAAATGCCACCCCAAAAGCCAAGGGGTACAAGTTTAATTTTTATCATGGTAATGTAAAATAAAGCTTTATAAACACTCTTCAAAGAATTATCGCATATGCTCGATTTCTTCCATAAGCTTCAATACAAAATGCTTTCATTTAAATGGCCATATCTCTTTTAATTATTAAGTTGTCAAGACAATTCAAAAAGAAAATGTTTAGGAAAGGTGGAGCTATAACTTTATCGTAACCGTTGTTATTTACTGTTACCAATACATCCTACGGGGTGATAAAATTAAAAAACAAAAAAAAACATTTTAATTGCCCTGTATGATGTGCTGTTGAAAGGAGTAATCAAATTTGTGATTATAAAATATCAGAAATGAGTAAGGGTATAATTTATTTACAAATGATATTCGTCCCAATTAATAGCACATTATACAGGCCGGTTAAAAATTATTATTTTTTTAAAAAGTTTTATCGCCCCGTAGGATGTATTGTTAACAGTAAATAACAACGGTTACGATAAAGTTATAGCTCCACCTTTCCTTAACATTTTCTTTTTTATTTGCCTTGATAACTTAATAATTAAAAGAGATATGGCCATTTAAATGAAAGCATTTTTGTATTGAAGCTTATGGAAGAAATCGAGCATATGCGATAATTCTTTTAAGGAGTGTATTTTAGTTAAACTTAACTGGGTGATCAAACTTAGGTCGGCAGTATTGCTAACTTTTATTATTGGAGATACAAAGTCGGTTAACAAAGAGAAGTAGTAGTATTTTTTCAACTGATTAACGTGCTGTTAACAAAAAAACCATTGCACATTTGGTTTTGATTTTTTGCAAAAAATGTACTTTTTAAAATAAAGCTCTTTAATAGATTTTTCCAATGGTAATATAATATACAGGGTGTTCCATTTTAAAAGATACATTTTTGCAATACATCGAAAACCCGATGTTCAATTGTTTTTCTGTTGGCAGCACGTTGATCAGCGAAAAATACTACTACTTCTTCAATTTTACCGACTTCTAATTTCCAAAATGAAAGAAGTTAGCAATAGCGCCAATTTAAGTTTGATCACCCTGTATTTTCAAGTTGAAGAACTTGATACACTTTGGTCTATGTTTCTGTAACAAGTATAAAATTGGCGATTTTATTCCTTGGCTTTTTGGTCGTATAAGTATTGTTTTAATAATTATTTGTCAATCTATATCATTTTAAAATTATTTTAGAGACAGCTCTTCACTATGATGTAATACCAAAATTTGTTTTAATGTTTTAGGAACGCAATAGCTTTAATTTAAATTTAAATAATTAAAACTGTTGTTTTCTCTAAACATTTTAATGAAAATTCAACGCGGTAACCAAATGTCTTTGAAAACTGGATATTTAAAGATTATAACCTGCAACACCACAAAAGAAGAACATATAAACCTTTTATTTTCTAAAAATCGCGTGTTTTACTTTAAAAAGCTTCAAAAAATAAAAAAATTTAAATTTCAAAAACCTCCCGAACTTATATATTTTCTGATTTTACATGATCCAGTACCACACCTTTTTTCAAGACGATGCCGATTATTTGTTAACATTGCCGTATTTTTTAGAATTTCTTAACAAATTTTACACAATGTTCTTATGTTATATATTTTTAATTAGACTAAACGTCAATAGTAAAAAAGCCACGACGTCATCGGTTCTGTCTCACTTTCAATTATTCCCCTTTTTGTTGCTTGCACACTATTTAAACAACGCATTTAGACAGCAATAGCTGATTGCCGTCCTTATTTTTATGACGCTTGTGGGTTTTTTACTATTGAATAGATTTTTACCATTGGTTTGAATAATCGAAATATGTATGCAGGGCTTCCACTTAATTTTGTGAATAAAAGAACTGACTAAGTGAACCATAATATTTAAAAAGTTACCTAATAAGTGACTTACAACAAAAAATGATAGGAATTTTGTTAACCAGACAGAATCAGAAGAACCAACACTTTAATTAACTACGGTAAACCAGGATTCCAAAATTTTACAGTTCTCTTTAAAATTTTCCATACATCTAAAATCGAGTTCAAAATTGAGTCAACAATTCCTAAACTTTAAAATTTTCATTTACTCGGTCCAATTTACTTGCCAAATAATTATAGAACCTATTTTTATCAAAAACCTGTCTTTTTAACATATTATAATTATTCTTGCATCAAAAAGCTGATAAAAAAAAATTCTTAAATAGATTCCAGAAACTAATCTAAAGTAACCTTTAACTTTAACTTCTTCATTTGCCTTGTAAGTAGAATTACAAACTCTTCCAATTAAAAATTTTACTAAGTTGGCTAAGGATAACACTCTAAAATCAGTTTTCCAAGCTAGTGAATTTTTAGTGATTTCCAAAACTTATGTGAATTTTGGGTTGTCTTTACTAGTTGTTAATATCCATAATATCTATAATATCCATATTTATGTCTTTTCACGATAAAATCTACATTACTTGAACGTCGTTGACTTGAGCAGTGGCATTCATAGATATGAAAGTAAATTTACTGATCAACCCAAAACTTTGGGTCAAAAAACACGACGAAAAGTGATTAAAAATGACATAAGTGACCCTGTGGAAGCCCTGTGTTTGAGTTATGTTTAGATAAGAAATAATGTAAATATTATTAATTAGGATGGCACTGGTTGATCAAACACTATATTAAGGACTAATCAAGAAAGATCTTCAACTAGCATACAACATGGTTTTAGTGTTGTGGGTGAGAAATTAATGTTAATTTGATTTTACATTATTAACATTAATTTTCTCTTCCCGCAACATTTTAACAAAATTTCAACACGGAAGCCCTTGGATTAAACAAATTAGAGATTAGGGAATTATAAAGAAAACTCTTGCAATACAGAATCGTTTAGGTGTTCATAGGCAGAATGTAAGGGTATTTTAAGTTTAAATTATTACACTTATTTTCTTCCATGGACATTTTAACGAAAATTTAACAGGAAAGCCCAAAAGGTTCTTTGCTTAACAACACAAAATCGTTTATTTGTTTAAAGAAAATAATGGTTTTAATTTAAACTTAAATAATTAAAACTGTTTTTTCCTTCATTATGTTAACGATAAATTCGATAGTTGAAGCAATTTATTTCAACAAAGGTAAAATTAATGTAACTTTTAGGCTTGTTTTATTTCATTAAAAATAGCATTTTTAGGTAAGAAAATATTAGGGAATTATTGCAAGATGCCTTATTAAGCTCGGGTATTATTAATACCGGCCTTATTTAAATCGCGCTTGTGCCCACAATTTAGAGTTATTGCAAATTATGTTGACAGTGCCATTAGCCTAAAAAATTGGGAACAATTTTTAGTAGATTTTCTTTATTGTTTTGTATTGTAGGGTTTTGTTTTACACAATTACAGAAATACATTTAAATAAGCAAGGTTTTAAGTATTTTTTTTCCAAAAACTTTTAGATTTTGTGGTCGGCAGCCGTTTAAGTTAAAATAAGACCAAAATAGTGCATGACCCAAAACCGACATAAATAAAGCCAGGCACTATCCTTATTAAGGGAGTCCACCATGCATCTGCGCCAGCTCAGATGTCAAAATAAGGCCGGTATTATTAGTGCCTGTCCTTATTGCACTGTGCAATAATTCTTTATTTTAGCAAAAATATTAAAAATGTAATTTTTGTCATTATTTTAGTTAGTTTAGGTTAACTTAAAATAGAACCATAGTGTTATTTTCTTTTTGTATAGCATGTAAAAGACAAATGCATTTTTGACAATTATACAGGGTTTTCCATTTAAAGAAGCCCAATATTGGTCAATATTTAAAAAATATATATATATTTGAAAACATTTGACTACACTAGTAACTGTGTAGTGTATAACAATTCGTTTTTACCTTTTTTTTTGATAAGATAAGAGTCAACTGAGATACAAGGGCCACCTGAAAATGCAGAATTTTAAAAAACACCCTGTACCTCAGAAACTAAGAGGGCTAAGACAGCTTTGTTTATGGCATCCTTCGTTTCACAAAGAAGTAGCTGAGATTCGCGAAAACCGCCAGGTTTAATCTTTAATCAAAACTTAGATACCCCGCATTTGCAACTAAAATGGGACACCCTGTACATGCATTTTCTGAATAACCACATGTGCGTCCCAGGTGCCTCGGTCCACTGTAATACCTCCTCGTGGTGGGACGTGGTAACAACTAACAATAACTATTATTTGAACCTATACTATCTTATAATATGTCGTTTATTTGACAATAAAAGTATTCAAATCCTTCTGAGGACTTTAAAAAGTTATTGATAGGTGGCTAAATTTACAAGTACCGAAATTTCTATTCTGTTTCCCTTAGTTACCAATTATTTTTTAGGTTTATTGAATTTGAGAGCAATAAGAAACATGCATGAATACATGAGAATTGGTATACGTTATATAGGTGATAACTACCGACGCAGACCCTTCCCATATGATTACGAATCTGATGAGAGCTCAAGTGAATAGAGACAACTATAAGTTTTGCCGAACTACAATTATTTTTTCCTAGAGTTCCAGGCAGTAACTTAAGGTACTTGCACACATGTACACTTTTGTGGGGCAACTTTTATAGCTGGATAATAAACTTTATGTTTACACAAGCATGCTTGTGTAAACATAAAGTTTATTTTTAACTCGCTGTAAAAGTTGCGCCTCGAAAGTGTATATGTGTGCGAGTACCCTAGTTATTCAATTGTAGTGGCAAACATTTTTTTTACAGATTTTGTTCACGTTAGTTTTAACACTGCATCTACAAACTTATAATAGAATGCATGCAGTGTTTTCGGTGTTTTAGGTATTTTTAGTATGTTTTCTTCAGTTAATTAGGTTGTAAGTGTATTTAGTTTGTATCGCATGTTTTGAAAATTAAAATAATTAAGTAGTATTATAGATTTTTAGGGCAGATATCAACCTGCCGATATTATTTTTCATTCATTCAGCACAATGACAAAATAATTATAAAAAAAAATATATATCTATAATTATTGCAAAATTACCGTTTTTACATTTAACACACTGCATACAGGGTGAGAGCAATAAAAAACATGCATGAATATAGGATAATTGGTATACGTTATATCGGTGATAACTACCGACCCAGACCCTTCCCATATGATTACGAATCTGATGAGAGCTCAAGTGAATAGAGACAACTACAAGTTTTGCCGAACTACAATTATTTTTTCCTAGAGTTCCAGGCAGTAACTTAAGGTACTTGCACACATGTACACTTTTGTGGCGCAACTTTTATAGCTGGATAATAAATAATAAAAAAATATTTTTAACTCGCTGTAAAAGTTGCGCCACGAAAGTGTATATGTGTGCGAGTGCCCTTAGTTATTCAATTGTAGTGGCAAACATTTTTTTACAGATTTTGTTCACGTTAGTTTTAACACTGCATCTACAAACTTATAATAGAATGCATGCAGTGTTTTCGGTGTTTTAGGTATTTTTAGTATGTTTTCTTCAGTTAATTAGGTTGTAAGTGTATTTAGTTTGTATCGCATGTTTTGAAAATAAAAATAATTAAGTAGTATTATAGATTTTTAGGACAGATATCAACCTGCCGATATTATTTTTCATTCATTCAGCACAATGAGAAAATAATTATTAAAAAAATATATATCTATAATTATTGCAAAATTACCCTTTGCATACAGGTTGTTTATTTAAAAACTTACCGGTCAAGTTATCTGCGCAAAGAAATTTGAGAAAATTGCCAAAACACGTCAAGATATTTATTGAGGGGAACGTTTAAAGAAAAAAAAACTGGACGACGCCCCTTTAACCCCTCAACCATCAGGGACACCACCCCAAAATTCTTTAATGAGAAGAGGGGTCGAGTGATACATCATTTTAAAGCTCTTGACGAGTATTTCAAATAACTAGAATATAAAGTTAATACCTTTACCTAATACAAAATGGCGGACTTTAAATATTAGCTAAATACCTGATTTGGATGGCCATATTTCCAAAACCAAAACTAATAAAGTTAGATGTACTTAATGTGGCATTTTTAAAAACTCTTTTAATAATCTTTGTAATTGTGATACTGGTAAAAATATACAAAAATTGTATATTTTTAATGAAACACCCTATATATTATATCACCATTTAAAAGACCTTTTAAAGGGCTTTAAGAAAATACCACTTTGAGCATATCCAACTTTATTAGTTTCGGAAATGTAGCCGTACCAATCTGGTAATTACGTAATTTTTAAAGTACCGCCATTTTGCAACAGGAGAAGATATGGACTTTATATTTTAGGGTTATAAAGTACTTGTCAGGAGCTTTAAAATTATGTATCACTTGACCCTCCTTATTTAAAAATTTTGGGGTGGCGGCCCTGGTGCTTAAGGGGTTGAAAGGTTCATGTTTTTGTAAAATTGTAAAAAAAACTTTACCCCTCAATAACTATCTTGACGTGTTTCGGCGATATTCTTAAATCTGTCTCTTTTCGCACCACTCGAGTGGTACGTTTTTAATCGAACACCCTGTATAACAATTAGGTTACCAATTACTTAGGAAAAGGGTTTTAAAATAATTACTAATCATTATTGTAAGCTTTAGTTCTAGAACTCTTAACTAGTTTTTCACTTGAAAATATTATTCTAACTAGTTTTTCACTTGAAAATATTATTCAGGTGCTATGTATGTTATGTTAAGTGGTACCTACGTACTTATTATTCTTATTGTATTATTTTAGTTCTGTTCTTATTTCAATAAAAAATTATTATGCATAAACACATTTTCCTTTTTTAAGAAATAAGTTATAACGCTGAAACGAAAAATAAAGATTTTTTTGATTATCATTTTGTTTCCTTTATCGCATTATTTTGTATACAGGGTGTTTTAAAATAAATGCGAGAAAATTTCAGGTGTGATTTCTTGTTCAAAAACAGATAGTTTGTTGTATAAATGTCAAGTCAACCATTAGGGAGATATCGCAAAAAAAAGAAACCATTTATTTTTCTTTATCTTAAAATGCAGAATTGTTTTTAAAGTTTAAAATATAAGTTTTTCTCTAAAATAGGTAAACAAGAACGATATGGATCGTCTATTTCAACTTCTTTCGTTATTTCTAATAAAGTGCAAAAATAATTAACAACTGTATTTTTATAATAGCAATATTAACGTACAATTTCATTCTAGCGCTTTCTATTTTTGAGAAAAAATATAAAAACCTTATTTTTCGCCATTATTGTACTTTGATATATCCCTAATGGTTTGCCTTTGGACCTAATATTTATATGACAAATTGACTCTTTTATTTAAACAAAAAAATCACCTCAATTTCTTTCTTATTTAATTTAAAACACCCTGTATGTACAATCAGCACAAACAATTTCCATACATCATTTCGGGCACCATTTACTTAGTACGTTTTTTTTCGGTAGAATTAACCAAATTTATACAAAACATGATAAAGCTTAAAATATTAACATTATGTTTTTTTATATAAATATTTGACTAGCTATATTACAAAAAATGGATACAAACATATGCTGCTTTAAAGGGTGTATGAAGACCTGTTGTGCTGGCTTCATACGGGGTGTTATTTAATTGATGGCTAAAATACGGGATATGATTCATAGGCCCATTTTAGGTAGAAAAGTTTATATTAACTTATGTATGTCGTAAACCTTTTAACTTTTGAGCTATGGGGTGTTAAAGTTTCAAGAAAAAAAATCATTTTCTTATAACTTTAAAACTGTTGGAGGTAAGATATTTTCATGAAATCTGCCATGCACCTACTAAGCATTAATAGGATTGTTTAAATGTAGATTTTTCAATATTTTTACCAGTGGCATCCGAACGGGGTAAATAATGGAGATTTTTCAAAAAAAAATACGCCATTGCTTCTTCCAAAAATAAAAATCATTTTTTAATCCTTATTTTGCAAGAAATTTGACCTCGTTGACTTTTTTCGTCCGAGGCACCGCTTTCGCGTAAAAACTAAAAATAAGACCGCAGTCGCGCGAAAACGGTACATTGGAGGAAAAAAAATTAGAAGGTCAACTTTGTTGCAAGATAACTGGAAATTGTAAAAATAATTTTTATTTTGCAAAAGCAATGGCGTACCATATAATTTCGAAAAATCTCAAGTGTACTTCCCGTTCGGATGCCACTGGCAGAAATATTTAAAAAATTTCTACATCAAAAAGTGCCTATTGGCGCTTAGTAGATGTATGTTAAATTTTATTAAAATATCATCTCTAGTTTTAAAGTTATCATAAGAAAACGATTTTGTTTAAGCTTTAACACCTTGTAGCTAAAAGTTAAGAGGTTGAGGACATTATGTTCATTTCTTCCAAAAATAAGTTAAGAATCATATTCTGTATTTTTAGCAATCAATTAAATAACACCCTGTATACCCATTTTTTGCGTCCCGGTGTCTCGGTCCACTGTAGTTACCTCCACGTGGTGGGACGTGGAAACAAGTAACATTAACTATTACTACACAAATAACTTTTACTTTAAGAAAAGTATTAAATGCCTTTAAGAATGCAAAAAAGTTACTGTTAGTTGGCCAAATTTTACAAAGACCGAAATTGTTTATACAGCGTGCCTGCTTAGGTTCGCACCATGTAGAAAACTTTTTATTATTAATTCTGCAAAAAAGTTATTCTTTATTAAAACTGGATGGTCCAAAACCTAAAAAGAAACCATTGAATATCAAACTGTATCAGTCATTTACGAGGTTTGGGCTTTTGCTTAGGAGTAAAGTACCTGTATTTTTACTAATACCAAAAATTGTTGTACAGAAAAGATGTTAAGAATTTAAATTTACTTCTAAATATGCGATTTTAGCATAGAACAGATAAAATATATTTTTTAATTTCTAAAACAAAAGAATGTACAAACTTAAATTTTCTCGATTTTTGCAGAAAAAAATCAAAATATTTATAATTTTTTAAATGAAGACTACATACATAATTTAGAAGATATTTTTAATTCTAGACAGCTTTGATTTATAACAATTTGCGATATAAGCAAAAATATAGGTACTTTACTTTTGAGCAAAAATTAAATTTTGGCCAAACCTGGCAGATGACAGACCAATTTTGATATCTGATGGTTGTATTTTAGGTTTTTGACCATATAGACTTTTTAAGAATAACTTTTCTTCGTCAGTGCTTATATCCGCCTTATTTTACGAGAGATTTCTTTTTGACCCGTCGGAAATAACGTATATTTTTTTAATTTTAGGTATTATATAAAAATTGTCAAAAATATAACTTAAACCCTTAATCCCAATTATTTTTTGGTAGTTTCTTAAAACTTATATGCTGTTTCATGTTAGGACTACCAGGATAAAATTATTTACATATACTTAGTTTTTATTAACATATTTTTTGTACTTTAGATCTTAAAAACTGAAGACCAGGACATGCTTCACAACATTTTTGCATCAAAATGTTCAGCAGTAAAAGAAGCTTTATTTTAACACACTTTGCCAAGATCGGACGAATATTTAAAGCTTTTGAAGCTTTTGTTATAACCGTAAGTAAAATGGAATATTTGTTTTTGAATTGTAAATTCTTTTGTTAACATATTTGCCACATAAGCCTTTTTTACACGTGCTCCCGAGATCAGCTAAGCAACTTCGAAAATAATTATTTTTACAAGTTAATGTTAAAATGCCGTTAAAGCCGAGGTAAAACTTACTCTGTTCCTTGCATTTCTTTAATTTGTCCCCCTTAAAACTCTAAGATATAAAATATATGCATAAATACAATATTTCATAGAGAAATTAACAAATGAAAATTTCAAGATGGCTGCTGGGAGCCACCTTAAAAAAAAGTTGTAGATATTTTTAAAGTCCCTGGTAAGGACTCTATAACCCTAGAATATTAAGTCAATACTTTACTACTTACTACAAAATGGCGATACTTTAAAAATTACCCAAATACCTAATTTAAATGGCCATATTTACAGAAATTAACAAAAATAAATGTACTTAATATGGTATTGTCTTATAGCTCTTTTAAAGATCTTTTTAATAGTGAAACTAGTGATAATATACAGGCTAATAAAAAAATACATATTTTTTTAAAAGTACATACCCTGTATACAGGGTGATTCAAAAATCGATCACGAAACTTATGGGGGTGATTCTACTTGACAAAATAAGGGTAGAGCTGCATATAATTTTTTTCAAAATGTCATTCGTTTTCGAGTTACAAGCCGTCAAAGTTCAATTTTTATTTTGGTTTTTTCGCCATATTGCATTTATTTTTTAACCAATTCAATTGATACCTAGCACACAAATCGAGCTTTGCAGATTCTAAAATTTTAAGACTAAAGTACTTTTTTTTAAATACCGCCAGAGGGCACTTTACCTAAAACTTAAAATTTATTTATATCATAACTTTTTATTTTGACAGATATCGCAAAGCTGGGGGTGCCATTTTATAGACAATCAAAAAGGTAAAAAATTAGGTACTCTTTATTAAAGTCGATAAACCTCACCGTTTAGGCACCAATATACATCAAAGTTATTACCAATTTCAATCAAATTACCTACATACATACAGGGTGTCCAGTAACTTAACCGACAAACTTTACGGGGCGATTCTACAACAGAAAATAAGAAAAACTTTATATAAACATATGTCCTAAACGTCTTAGTTTTGAAATACGGTGTGTTAAATATTAAAAAAAATATGTTTTTTTTTTTTAATTTTTAACACCCCGTAGTTTAAAAAATAAGACGTTTGTTTATAGGAAGTTTTTTCTTATTTTTTGTTGTAGAATCGTTTGGTTAAGTTTGTCGGTTGAGTTACTGGACACTCTGTATGTATGTAGGTAATTTGATTGAAATTGATGAAAACTTTGATGTCTATTGATACTTTCAAAAAAAAAAAGAGAGGGGGGACATTAAAGAAATGCACTGTAAATGTAATTTTTAAAAAGTCTTTTAAAATAAAAATAAAACAAACAGTAGTTAACGAATTAGGCTTTCCTAAGCAATATACTGGTTCATAACAAAAACAATACAGTCACGACACCTATGTCGTCATTAAAATTTTGAAGGCTATGGCGTAGGTGTCCGGTATACACCATATTTATAAAATTTAGATTGCTGAAATAAGGTCAATTTTACCCATTTATGCGAGTTTATAGATGGAAGGTGCTGTTTACACAATTTAAAAATAGATCGTTTAGGCTCTTAAATGCTTTGTTTAATAACAGTTGATTTAAACAAAAGTGAGTAGGTTTATTTCATACTCAAAATTGTATAGGATTATCCAAAAGCTAATGTTTTGTAATAATTGAGTGCGTAGGCGTTAATTTCAAGATTTCTAAATCCGAGATTTGGGTTATTTACTGTACAATATACAGGGTGTAAAGTAACTCTACGGACAAAGTTTAAGAAGTAATTCTACAATAAAAAAATAAGAACAGAATTATAGAAATATAGCAAATTGGACCCGTTTTGGCAATGTGTTATCCCTACACTACAGCACAGTTTTAGTTTTATCTACAATATTTTTATTATCTATTCGTTAAATGCTGAAAAATACTGACCCCACTTACATTTAATTTCGTAAATTTTAATTGTTTTTTTTTCTTAACCTTAAATCAGTTCTAGAAAATTATAAAAACATGTGTTTAAAGGTAACACTTCATACCCTCATTTGGTTTCATTAAAAATGGCTGCAATATGTACTTGTGCACGTACGCCCATCCCGAGAAAAAACTCGACAGGTAGTGGGCTTTTGTGTAAGAAAGAAAGGGACGATTGATCTCAGCAGCTGTTAAAAACAGCTGACCTAATAATCCATCTGCTTCCGCACATGCTTCGGAGATATTATCGAAACCTGACCAAGCCACCATCATATAGGCTTTTTAATCTTTTTTGTTTTGTGAAAATTATGATGCCCTGACTACTCCTGGACATTATCTGATGTATGTTTATACAAGTCCAGTAACAACTTGTTTCCCATTTGTTATACAGGGTTTTTTCATGGCATTTTACTATTTTAAGTCACTTTATAGGAACACATTTGTGATTGGTTCCTTATATTTACATCTACCTTTTTTTTATTATATCCGAAAGGGTTATCTATTTTCGTTTGTGTCACTGCAATTTAAAACTACATTTTTGAGTTACAAAAGTTATATCATTGGTTCACATTTTTGCTTCCAGTAATAAAATCTTTTTTATCCTAGGAAATTTCACGAAATCCTGATCA
Source organism: Listronotus bonariensis (assembly GCA_014170235.1). NCBI lineage: Eukaryota > Metazoa > Arthropoda > Insecta > Coleoptera > Curculionidae > Listronotus > Listronotus bonariensis. The sequence goes on along the minus strand of JACEGR010000038.1, from coordinate 62,862 downwards.
ATGGACGTCTTAAATGAAGTAAAAGACAGTTTTTTTTTCTACACGGCAAAAAGATTTGGTTATATAAGGAGAAATAAAGGATTTAAAGAAGATAGGTTTCAGAATTTATGGGTTCCAGGGAAGATATGAACTGTTAAAGAGATGGTGGCGTTATTCTTCAGAGCAGAAGCCAAAGAAATACCTATAAAAGAGGAACAAATATGCCATAGCTTGTTGGTGTCGCTGAAAATGGCTTAATGGAGGTAAGATTTTTAACCGACTTCAAAAACAAGGAGATTTTCAATTCGTCGCGTATGTTTTTCTTGTATGTTTTTTCTTGTGGATCGAAAGAGAGAAAGGTACTAGACCTATTGATTTTTCTCGGCTATATGCTCAAAAATCAGGGATGTTTATTCTATGAGTACTAGCGCCACATATTGGTGTAACTGTAAATAAATTATAATAATACGAAAGCAGATTACAAATTGCTTTTACATCCCTAATAACAAAATTTACAATTTTTACCAAACGGAAAGAGAGACTACAGTAAAAAGCACAGGAACGTGTAGTTTGATCGATTGACATTGGGTGGGTCATGGTTAGTTCTGGTTAGTTAAATATAGGTGTCAAAATTTACGTAAGATTTCCTATAGCCAGTCTGGCGATGAACAACCCGGCATAGAGGTCGTGCAGGAAACAATGCGGGATTCAAGTTTCAAAGAAAATCTCAAAAAAATTGCGTTAATTATCTGGGAAATGGCGGTAAATAGGTTTTTTACTTTTACCTTAAACCCAGATTGGAAATTATAAGGTCAGCGGAAAAATGAGTATGTGTTTTTGAGAATTGCAAGCATGAACAAGCTTAATATTATAAATAATTATGCAAATGAATAGTAATCAAGGTTTTCTCCAAACGGTTTGCAGCGATGACGCCGCTTCGTGGTTCAGGGAACCCACATGGGCAAAAAAGATGTCTATTTAACTTTGTAAAATCAACTTAATGACTGCTTTATATAGCCAACAGGCCTAATTAACTCTAATTATGGCCCTAGTTCATAAATTATAACTGTTTTACTACACTGAAACAAACATGCCCTAGAGATTAAAAAGGAAAAATGAAATTAAAGGCAAACTGTTCTTTATTGTTCTTTATTTTAAAGCTTTTTTAATTCTATTTACCTATTTTTTTTTGATTATTAAAACAAAAACTTTTTTTTAAATTGCAGTGTTAATGGTTAAAAAATCTTTATCGTACTGCCATTTCACATCAAACTAATTTAGTCAATCAAAGTTATTCTTATTGTGACCACTTTATGATAAATAATAAAATACCAACACAAAATTGCATATTTAATTGAAGATCATTATAAAAAAACTAAACCTTCTTTAAAAAAGCTGATAAAAAAATAACTTTTTAACAATTAATTTATGGTGAAATGTATATAGGGTGATTCAAAAATCGATCACGAAACTTAAGGGGTGATTCTACTTGACAAAATAAGGGTAGAGCTTTATATATTTTTTTTTCAAAATGTCATTCGTTTTAGAGTTACAAGCCGTCAAAGTTCAATTTTTATATTGGTTTTTCGCCATATTGCATTTCTTTTTAACCAATCCAGTTGATATTTGGCACACAAATCGAGCTTTGCAAATTCTAAAGTTTTAAGACAAAAACTTTTTTAAATACCGCCAGAGGGCACTTAACCTAAAACTTAAAATTTAATTACATCATAACTTTTTATTTTGACAGATATCGCAAAGCTGGGGACGCCATTTTATAGACAATCAAAAACTTAAAAATGAGGTACTCTTTATTAAAGTCAATAAACCTCACCGTTTAGGCACCAATAGACATCAAAGTTTTTATCAATTTCAAATTACCTACATACATACAGGGTGTCCAGTAAATCAACCGACAAACTTTACGGGGCCATTTTACAACAGAAAATAAGAAAAAAACTTGATATAAACATATGTCCTAAACTTCTTAGTTTTTGAACTACGGTGTGTTAAATATTTAAAAAAAGCTTTTTTAATTTTTAACACCCCATAGTTTTTTGTAGACAAATAAGCGCGTAACAAAAAAGGTCTTTTATATTTTTTGATAAATCCAACCATTAAAAAGATATTTAGGGTTAGTTACAAAATTTAAAACAAAAAAAATATGCCTATTAAAATTAAGAGCCCAACGTTGCCAAGCATTGTCTGAAGTTGCCCATGTAAAATTAAGAATAAATTGCAATGCATATGGTCACATTTTTTCGCCTGAATAAATAAATGTGAGAACTGGCCTCTATACAACTTTGGTTGCCTAAGATCATAATTTCTTCTGTGTCGATTAAGTTTTTGCAAGGAAATGTCCCCTTTACAAATTCTGCTACAAAAATAAAACTCCGGAAAATAATTTGCTTGTACAGGAAGTGCAAGTTGACACTGGCATGGGAAAATTATTATAAATGGCCATTCTTAGTGCTTGTATGGTTAGGCAAAAAGATTAAATCTCGTCAAAAAGTTTTGTGCTGCGATTTTACATATTTTAGTTACGCAGCACGCTATGTGTTGCCATCTGTCATTATACCTTGTTTTCTCTTTATTTTACATTATTTTTCATACCGCCAACATAAAAACACCTGTAATTAAATGAATACAATAATTTTACGTAATTCTGTTAAAATGGGATGATATTCGCAGAAAGATTTTATTTGGGGGTCGAGGTTTGCATTTTTTTTTGGTTAGAATATTTAAAAAAATAAATCCTCATTAAAATGGGTGTTTTTAATTCCATTCTTTGGATCAACCCACAAAGCTTTCTATAAAGTCACTTACTAGCAGGGTTCGCAGATACATATTACGATCGCAATTTTATGCCGATTTAGTATCCAAATTTATGACATAATATATTAATATCCGCAGAAATGGGGTTCTACTCACTTTTCAGCAAATCTGATAATCAGTCAATAATTTTTTATTTCAAGCTCCCAAGTATGGTCAAACTATTAATTTATGAGAATTTGTATTTTTAGTACACTAAGCCGTTTTTTAGGGCCGTATTTTTAGGTTTTTGTTGTTAATACGGTTCAAAACATTTTGAAAACCTTACATTTTCTTGCTAAACGATGGCGTCATAAAGGTCACGTATTTAACCGTGTTTAAATACATCCCGGACAATGGTTTTAAAAACAATACCTATAGAATCTTTGTCGGGCGGGCGTATGCATCGTACTCATTAAAAACTTAGTTTCGGTTATTTTTTCAAACTTTTAACATGACTGTACATTGTACATAGCAAGTGAAAAATTTAATATTTAGTGTAAACGAAACTAAATATTAACCCTAAAATATAAAAAATATAATCATAACCTAAAAACTTATTGGGCTGTGACGCAACGGTTTGAAAACCTACATTTTCTTGATTCCTATATTATTTATATCGTCATTTTCGAATACCGTTTCAACCACTCCGACGAATACGGTTAGCAAGAAAATATGGCTTTAAATTAATTTTTTTAAAGCCATTCATGGCCAATTACCCTAAGATTTTAAAGGTACGATCTTAATCTCCCTGTCGTTTATATCCACGAGTATATTTTGTATTCCACGGAAGAAAATCAGAGTCACGCCTTTAAGTTCGACTGACTAGTACTGCCTAACAAGTGACTGCTAAGAATCCTAATATCAAAAGAAGTCATTAAACTTTTTAGACTACGTTAGTCATAATACAAAGCAACATTATGTTTCGGAAGTACGACCGCAAGATCCGCATTCTTTTTTTTTTGTGGTAATAATTTTAATTTATGATTCACAAAAAGAATTGAAAAATTGTTTTAAGCACGGAACTGTCCTTTTTAAAATATTAGCTATGTAGTTAAACAAGGTGTCAATATCCTGACATTTTTAGCCCTTAATATTGACATTTAAAGGTGCGTCATTAAAATTATTGATTTTTCAACAATTGAGAATTTTCTTGAAATATTCGTTGCCTAGAAAAAATTTCCCGGAATAATTTAAGTACGTGTGGTATTCGGTAATAAAATTTCACACCAAGTTTGTGTTAAATAATATTCTTTTAAATTATTATTTGTAACTTTGACACGGGCTTTAAAATTTTACTATAAAATAAATATTTTCCATTTTACCAATTGTAGTTGCAAATATATGTAATTTTAGAGCTTATCATTGTTTATTCTTTAATATTTATATACCTTATATTACTACAGTTGGAAAAATAGTTTAAGACCCATCCTTGCTTTCGTTTGCTCTTCACTTATGTCTAGTACTTCAGTCTTATGATATTATTTTACTAACTGTAGTTGTACAAAATTGTCATTTAAGGTCCTAAAACCTTACATTATTTTATATTATGTTATGTCTGAAATACTACAACTGGTACAAAATAACTTTAGCTTTAATTATGTATGTGAATGACAGACATGACGTTAAAACAAATTCAATGATTATGTCAAAAAATTTCCACTACAATTCGCTCCAGGTTCCAGGCAGGAGAAAAACATTTACGATAAATACTTGTGTACAGTGGTGTGAAATTTTCTACTAAAAAGCTTTCTTGCAAAATGCAGCAATTGTTAAAAAATCAATAATATTAATAATGCACCTCTTAATGTTAATAATAAGGGCTAAAAATATCAGGATATTTTTTCGATGTCATAAACAATATTTTTACAGAACCGTTAAAAAAAAATGTTTGTTTTGGCCCAGTCTAATATACAAGGTGTCTCAAACACAAAATTTTTATTGTAAGGAATGTTTTTTTTTAATGGTACACAAATTTAAGGTTAAGTCAGTAAATATGTATGTGAAATAAAATAAATAGCTGACCTACACATTGGTAGTCCTTACATTACAAACGAAGGTAATTAATTACATGTTCCCCATATTATTTGTCCCTCTGGCGCTGACAGAATTATTTTAAAAAATTTAAAACCAAAATAGCATTTTCTTTTTAGTTTCCATCGTTAATTAGTTTATCAATACGCTGATGATATCTCAAACACCAGCAATAAATAAATTAGAGTGTATTAAACATGTTTGATGTAAAATTTATTAAAGTCAATTTGCAGGGTGTTCCAAAACCAACTTGACAATGAAAATTCGGTTTTAAGACACCTTGTATTAACTAACACTGTCGATAAAATAAGTGTATACAAAAAACATATTTATCTTAATTTTTGTTGTTTGACTCTTTGTTTGACCTCCGGACAATGCGGACGTGCGTAGAGGACTACAAAGTTCTTCCCGTAGTGGCGGTTAGAGGTGCCGTACGAACGTTTTTACCTTCGGGGATCAAGGAAAGATTCACGCTAAATTGATGGCATCTTTCTTCTGGATCTAAGCGCTGTGAGCGAAGATTCCTATAAGCTGATGGTATCCTGTTTGGTGGTGAACACGAGGTATTTCTCAAATGGCGGGAAATAGATGGGCGTGCCATGGGAACTGTCAGTAGTGAAAGTGAAGGTTATACGTAACACCAATAGCAGGTCTTGGTTTGACAGCCGACAATTTATGCATTGCATCGATTGTAGAATTATTTTTGTTTTCTTTTTGGAATGTTTGGGAGCTACGAGCTCGATTATCCAGATTTTCCGCCGACGAAGCCCTGGAAAGCGTAGTCCGGAAGGGGAGTGGTGGATTGGAAACCAAGAAAAAAATAGAGAGAGAGAGATATCTTAATTTTATTTTTGTATCTATGGAGTTTGGACACCCTGTACATTTCTGTTACAGTTTTATAAAAAAATTATTTAAATTAAAAAAGTATTATTAAAAAAAAATAGTACTTAGTTTGGTAAAACTCCTCGACTTTACAGTCACACCTCTACAAGTGAGATATATTATCTTGTCTTTCACTACATCCTACACAATACTGTTTACTAAGAAAACATAATGTGAATTTCCAATAACTGTTTAACAAACCAAGGAGACCCCGACAGGATATCCTAAATATTTCAAATTTTAAAGTGTAATGAGTGTAACAAGCACTAAAATTAACATTACAGACAAGTAATTCATTTTATTACGAGGCAGGTTTAAAAATTAACAGAATATAGAATTATAGGATTTTTAAGTATTTATTAGCTTTGTTCGCGGGTTCGATTCTGAACCGATTCTGGGACTATTCGCATGCGCAGTGAAAAAGCAGCGTTCGCGGTTAGTAAAATCCTGAATTTTTAGTAACGGTTCTATGTTCGCGGGTGTCAATAGAATCAGTTCGTTACCGGTTCGTAACCTGATTAGCAGTCCTGGAATTTTTGTTGGAACTAAAAGTTCGGTTCGGAATTTCATGCGCATTGTCGACTTGGTCAGCTGTTTTCTGTTTTTGTGGTACAGAAATAAACCGTTGTATTACAGTTTATTTGTTTCTGCCACTTTTTATGCGGGTTAATATATTTTTTTATATTTTTGTGATTCTGAGCGTATATAAAGAAATTATTTTTAATTGTATAACGTATGAATGTATGTATGCAATAAAATAAATAAAGATTTAATTAAAAAATATAGACAATATTACAAGATTTTATCATTTCTTGTAGTTTAAATTTTATCTTTAGTTAAATACACATACTTATGTTAAAAACGAGATGAGGCAGGAATTTCTCGTCTTCCGCCGAGAGACCTCGAGTGGCTTTCGACAGTATAACTATTTACCTTTTTGTTTGAATTTAATTTTATTTTGTGTAGTATCAACGATTTAAGTATCCAATTTAACCATGAAAAATCCTAACCCCAAGGCTAGGTTAGAATACATCCTCAGCTGTATAGAAAATCGTTCGCGGTAAATAAAAATTCCGAACTAATAAATAACTAGACATGCGCTTTAAAACAATTCTAAACCAGTTCGGTTCTGGTTCAGAATCAGTTCATTACTAGACCCGCGAACAAAGCTATTATTATCTCTATCTTTTTCTTTCATTATTGTTAAATGAGTTTCATTGCGCCGTTTTTACTAAATATGTTTTGATTAAGCAAGTCAGTAATCTTTTTAAAATTCTGAGTCGCCCAATATAGATAAAGATCCTTGTGATAAATCCAAACAAAAGGGAGGTAAGAGAGGACTTTGTAATTATTTGTGCAGAATGAGGTAGGACACCAATAGGTCAATATATTGGACGTTTTTATTAAACGACATTTTCATTTTCAATAAAATAAGAATTATCCTAAAGCAGTGGCCATTACTTTATCGACTGAAAGCTCAAATTTTTGTTTTGGAGAGTTTGGGTAGTCCCACTAAAGGCTTAAGCTTTTTGTACATGGTATAAAATGATTGACCCAGTTCGTCGAAGACAAGCGGAAAATGATTAATTTTTTCTTCTACAAACTTAGTGAAAATGTTGTTTTTATTTCATTTGCGGCAAATTCTTGATCGTTAGAGGTCTTTCCTTGCAACAATTTAAATACCTAATAAGGTGGACTTTTACCTACTAAAATAAAACCGTCTAAAATATGATTGGTTAAAAAATACCATCTGTTTAGAAGTGACATTTGTAAAAAACACGTATCAACAATTTGGCATATTTTAAGAGTTGCATAAAAAAGTCACATGTTAAAATGTATCAGGGAATTTTTAAAATTACATATTTGAACAAATGAACTTAATGGAAATGAAAACATGTTTTTATGCACGACCCTGACATAAGTTTATTTACCCAACCACTATTTATCAAATTTAATTTAATTTGATTATGTGTTTTTTAAATAATTTTTTCTTCAATTCGCCTAAGAAAAAACTTATTATTTAAGATGTGACGGGAAATATGAAAAAATATTTAAAGCATATAAGTATTTAATTATTTTATTAAAAAATCGTACTATTATTGTAAAAAACAACAATTTAACAGTTTTTCAAAATATTCAGCAAAATTCATAACTCAAAGTAAAAGTAACTACACACACTTAAAAACTTCATTAATTGAGATGTTAGTAATAAGCATTAATGGGGGTATTAATTTGTGAATATTTAAAATAAATATTAAATGTTATTTATTTAAATTATTAAATAGCTTTGTTTCTTTTTATCGATGTATTGAGAATATAAAATTCTTAAAGCAAATAAAAATAAAAATATATAAAAAAAACAATGACCTATTTAATTCAATTAATACATACATACATTAATAAAACCGAAAACTATTCTGCAAGAATTTTCGCATTTCTTTCACATTTTTTTTTAATGTAAAACATTTTAAGTAGGTATTTTAATTGTAAAAAAACTTCAGAAAGTTATTAAATTTGTAAAACACAAAAAAATCAAAGGATACAAAAAACAAACTCCTATTTTTTTACGTTTTTCAAGTGACTGTATTTTCCTTAAAAATGATCGTACCTACCTTTTAAAAAGCATTTAGCATTAGCTTGAAGTTTTAAGTTTTAAGATCTTACGGTGAAAAAAATAAAAGTTTGATACGACCACTTCTCGCTATGATATTAAACTTTGAACGAAAGAGGACCTTTTTGTATTTAACCATCAATATCTCAACAACCGCTGATTGCACAAGAAAATTTAAAAGGGTTTGAAATTCTTAAATAAACACTCCACAAAAATCGGCTATAGTTTCTTGACAAAAAAATGTTTTTAAATTTTTTACGTTAAATTGAAAAATCAAAAATATCGGGAAAGCCAGTAATGTTGAGTATGCCTTTTACAGTTCAGTATGCCTAAAAAACCACTACAAAGTTTTGATTCAATCCATCGAGCCGTTTTTTATGGTTTTATTCTATCGAATTTTTAAAAAATAATTAAAGGATCACGATTTTGATTTTAAATTACATATCATAATCTTTAACCCAATGCCTCAAAAAGTTTAAAAGTTTTTTATGCATTTTTATTGATAAAGGTGTTGAAATTTAGGAAGAAAAAATTAAAAAAAAGTTTTGAAAAATGAAAGAAAGATTTTTTTATTTTTGATTTTTTTTGTATTTTCTTTCCTATAAATGTAAAAACTTTTATCAATAAAAATTCATAAAAAACTTTAAAACATTTGTTTAAATTTTGTTAAAGATTATATGATCATTTAAAGTAAAAAAGCCACAAAAAGCTCTTTTTGATTTTTTATATTAACGTAAAAAAACATTTTTTGTCAAAAACCATAGCCGACTTTTTGTAAAATGTTTGTTTAATATTTTAAAACCCTCCTTATTTTTTTGTGCAATCAGCGGTTGCTGAGATAATGATGGTTAAAAACAAAAAGGTCCTTTTTCGTTCAACAAAATATATCAGCGAGAAGTGGTCGCAAATTATGTCAAAAAGTTTCCACTATAATTCACTCCAGGGTACCCCAAGAGAAAAAAATCCGAAAAATACTTTGGATTGTCATGGTAACGCAACTAAAATTACACATTTGATTAGTCAAAAAATAGTTTCATCCGAACTTTTAATGAAACAAACAGTATTTAACGGAGGGTAACGAAACAATTGCGGAAGGTCACGTAAAAAAATGTAAATGCATTGTGACCGAACCGTGGCGGGTCAACCAAGGGGCACTGGCCTGAGGTGTGGCCGCCGAATCCGAAACGCAGCAAGATGGGACGGCATCGGCCCGACTGTGGTATAACCTTGGCAGCCAGTCAATGACCGCATAGCTACCTGCTGACCAAACTATTGCCCTCACTTGAACGACCATCTAAGTCTTTGCCTTTTCTGCTTCTTTGTTGTTCGGATGCAATAATTGGGTGATTCTAAAAGAATTTATACCCATAACTCGAATATACCAACAACCGATCAATAAAATACCTTCGTAAATATCCAAAAGAAGAGATTTTTATATTTTTTATTTAGCCGGGAGCAAAAATGTGATGCTGTATGTTCTTATTGTTTTATTAATAATAATTCTACAACTAATTCTTGACTTAATTGCACCGCATAGCTAAAATTTAAGCGTTTTTGAGTGTGTAAATAAATATATATTTCCAAAAGTAGTTTCCTAAAAACACCAAATAAATTACCTAGCAGCTGCATATTTAATGGTTATTGGCCTATAAGTGTAGAGGTCTTTGGATATAATTAATGACTTTAATGGTAACACTAATACATTTTTATTTTTATGGAAACCACCAACCCTTACAAATGTTACAAAACCTAAACACGTTGGTCTTACTCGAACCGTTTTTTAGATATTTAATTTCTAAAAACTGTGAACAACTTGTTATTTAGTTTTTAGTTACCTATCTAGTTTATACAAATCATGGTTACAAACGAATGTTTCTTCTTGTTGCCCCTTAAAAATCTTAGTTATATTATTGTGGTTTATGATACAACGAATACAACGTAGAATCTTGCGCATGACGTTTATCACGTGACCACCGCCTCTGACGTAGTAATGTGAGAAAAGAGTTCCGTTTATGCTAATAATAATATTTTAAATTAGTTAACATCAAATACCATATTTTTATGTTATATCTGTAATATAAACCTATTTTCTTAAAATCCCCCAATATATAAAAAAATGGCCGAAACTCACAAACATTGAAGGCTTTCTTAAAACAATATAAATATTGCGGGAAAAAACTCACATTGCTACGTCATGCGCAGAGTGAACCAATTTGGGGACGCTGTTGATCCTACCTTGTATTCGTTGTATCATGATTGTGGTTCTTAAAAATGTAGCTGATATATAAAAAATCGTTTTAATAGGCACCACTCTAGAATAAACTTCTATTAAATTTTTTAAATACTGTAGTTTTTATTTTTATTTGATTATTTATTTTAGACTATTTAGGAAACTTTAGAATTGTCGTTTTTATCCTTCTAAAGACACAATTAAATATTTCCATGCTAAATACAATACAGTTTAAATAAAAAAGTAATAATAATATGCAAATATAATGAAATAATTTATAAGAATTAGCTACGAAAAAAGTGGAATTGTAACTCCTGTTTCTGAAATTCCGATTTATTCTTTGATATATCTATGTCTTATCTTGTAACTCCTACACTTGGCAAGGGAAACTAGGTTAGCGTCTGAAAGTCGATAAACCATTTCATGCGAACTAGACTCACTTTTCAAACAAAATGGCCCGTCAAATGTCTAGAATGTTGTGGGACACTAGGTAAACAAAATACCAAGTATGTCCTAGGCAGAATTTTAAATTTTTTAAAGAAAATAGCTGAGAATTAAATATATTATATAAATATTTTGACGATGTAATGAAATAATGCGCGCAAACATTACTACATATACTACTTTATGTTTATTGTGCTGACACTTTGCGCCTCTTATCAGTGGAGCAAAACAGGTCAATGGTCTAATTTACTAACAAAGAAAACAACTTTGTTTTCCATTTATCCTTGTCTCTTTGTTATTCGGTTCTTTTACGTCACTAGTTCATCAGAATTTGTAGCCTATTTTATGACGCATTAGAATTTTATTATTTTTTCAGCGTCTTCTTTATATTTGAAAAAAAGGGTAAAGTAATTGGAATGAAACTTGTTGATTCTTAATGTTGCAAAGCAAAATATTTTTTACGGCTTGAAAAAAATGGGACAAGATATTGAGATGCGAAAAAGGTGTCACTTATACTATTTTTCGGATAAAAATAATTCCGGTCACGTGGCCAAGTGCCAAGGGAGCACTAGCAAGTTTTTTTAATATAAAAAGGTGGTTTATCTAGCAACTCCTTTTACAGGTCATTTGATATTCTACTGAACGCCACTTTGTTTTTGAAAATCGATCAAGACTTTTCAGACTGGGCTGATTTTTAGAAACAAAGTGGCGTTTTGTAAAGAATTAAAAGGTCTTTAGACGAGGTGCTACGTGACGTGACCCCTTTTGTATTAAAAAACGTGTTGCTAGTGCCCCCTTGGTACTTGAGTCACGTGACCGAAATTAATTTTATGCCAGAAAATACTTTGGGTGACACCTTTTACCCAACTTTATGATTCCGTTGTTTGTACATTTATTAAAAATATCTGAAATGTCAATTTTTTAAACAATGAAAATTATAGGGGTGAGCCACCGACTACGGACCCCGGTATTTGGGGTGATTTTTTCGAAAACTACTAAACCGATTTGCACAGAGAGAATTTAAACCCATTTGAACATTTTGACTTTTGTTAATGAGGGGAGGGGAAAACCTCAAATAAAGTAGATTTTAACACGAAAATATGCCCCCCAAAAAAAAAAATGACGTTTCAGGACTTTTTGATAAGTGTACAAATAACGGAATTATACGGAGTGGCTTGTTTTATTTGACATGCACTGTATAAATGATTTTTCATGACTTGATGACTATTTTTATGTTTTTCTTTTTTCTTCCCGCAGAAATTAGTTTAAATTTGTAACATCCAAACAAGATATTTAAAAGTTTCATCACTGTAATGATAATGAATGGCGGTGTGCAAACAACTGCAGAAGGCACTTTAAATAGCGAGCTATTTTTGCATCAACTTCATGAGTAGGTTTTCTTAATCTTTGAATAATTCGTGCATTCCAGTCTAGAGTATCTAAATATTCACTACGTTTATATCGAGTAGTTGAAGCTAGTTTGAGTTAAAGCGGCTTTTAAAAGTGGCCTGAAAAAGCGATATAAACGCACTTGAAAGTGACTTGAATCGTCCAAGTCAAGCCTGAAAATAAGTAGGGTTGACTTCACTGAAGCCGATTTGGAACACGATATAAACGATTTAAGCGGGCTTAATAACTGCCTAACTTCGGATGAATGCTTCCCCGAACGTCATCAGTGTCATTTTCATATGTGATTTTGACATTTTTATAAAAAATATGAATTGAAAAACAGTTAAAAAAACTTTAAAACACGCTCACACCAACAGCACACAAAACGGGACGAATTAAAAAGTGAGGATTGTTTTTCATTTGATGTCTACTGTGAAGTTGGATGCAAAACTGCCGCATGCGTACGACGATAGCTCTGAAATGTGCTTGACCTCGATTTTCAATCGACTTTCAAGCCACTGAAATAAACACGCACACTTGGAAATCGCTTCAAAGCCGCTTTGTTTCCAAGCCAGCTTTTACTATTCGAAATAAACGTAGTCATGTATCTGCCCATTTCATGTAATATTCACAGAGTTAATCTAACTTTTTAATGCACTTTCAAGCTCATAATTTGCATTACTATGGCAGCATTCTTGAAATTTAATCCAGTTCAGTTATTATTGCACTGATTGCATTGTAATATAACCGCAATAAATGTGCTAATACCAGAAAAAGTAAAAATGCACTAAATGCAGCAAATTGCATTTTTGCAATACTTCTAACAAAGGAGGCCAAGCCATTTAAACTGCTAACAATGTATTTCCTCGTCCTACTTATTGTTAGTTAAGATCTTTAACTAAATACATATCGAACAATGGTATTACATTGAAATTGAAATAACGTTCATTTTTAAACACATGATAGTAATATGACAATATCCTATACAAATTCCTTCTTTACTAACATACCGGGTGATGCATCGCCGGGCGGGACATAGGAAATCCCATGTAATTTTTAATGGGGTCAATTATTGGCTCCCCTAATTATTTTAGAGAAAAATTCTATTGAAGTTTATTGAAGAGCATGCAAATCTACGTCCATGGTAAAAACTTTAGATTTTTCGGTTAACTCGTTTGCTTGTTAAATGCTAATATATTTTTAAAAATCGTAGATCGGAAAGATTAACCATAAGTTGATGATTAAATGGTACTATTAAGGAAATAGTTACCAAAAGGTGTCAGACATGTTCGCTGCTCAGTTTCCGAATAGACTTAATTCGTTTGTATAAATACAACTTTAATCTTTTCACTGTACAATTTTTTGATAATAATAAAGCACTAAATTTCAAAATGACAACGTTATGTCACGCCAACTGGTATATTTATTGTTGTTCATAAATATGAGGCGATAATGTAACAATTTTTAAAAATATATTAATATCTAACTAGCAAACGGGTTAACCGAAAAATCTAAAGTTTTTACCATGGACGTAGATTTGCATGTTCTTTAATAAACTTCAATAGAATTTTTCTCTAAAATAATTAAGGGAGCCAATAATTGACCCAATTAAAAATTACATGGGATTTCCTATGTACCGCCAGGCGATGCATCACCCGGTATTTGCTCTTAAAGAACGCCGCTGAAAACAGTATTTTTTTATTACTTTAGTAGTACTTGGCATAATGAAATAATTCTTTTTCCATGATAAATACTAGTAAGAACCCCCTTAAAATGACCCCATTTCAAAACTTTTGCTTTTATTTGGTCGCCAGCGCCAGACTAACCTTTACACAATAGTGCAAATTATATTATTTTTTCTCCCTGTATAATAAAAAAAATTAAACTAGCATTTTTAGATAGCTTAAACCCTAAGCTAAAAAAGTTACTCCTGTACGATATCGCTAAATTAAAGCGTTGTCGAGAATAACAAAAACATATTTTTTTTTATGTGCCAAAGTTAGTATTTTTATAATTAAAACTTTTTAGCTAATGCCGCCTCTAGTCCTGCAAAAATTTGCCCACGCCATATGACGTGGACATGGACGGAATTCACGTCGTTTCAAGGGCTTGGCAAATGATTTGCTGGTGATTCAGAGCTTGTTGGTTTTATGGCACCAAAGAAGCGCGCAAACAGGTTAGTTAGTTCGGACGAATGTTTGGCGAATTGTTGCAAGTCTTTTGTTTTGAGACCTCGCTATGAATTTAGATTTTATAGGGCGGATTTTGGCGATTATCATTTTTTTGTCACGTATGTCTTGTTCGTCCTGTGCCGATCTAGAATTATTTAACTTTAGACGGCATTTGACGTACAATATTTATGTGACTGCAACCATCACAGAATATAGAAGATCTTCGATTGTCCTACATTCATATCAACTTTGCCTTTCGATGGTTTTTGCTGAACATTTTCAAATTAAACATTATAATTTGTTTTTTTGTTTGTTTCAGCTTTCCATTGTAAACCTCTTATTTGTTAAGATAATTTTTGGTGATTTATTCTTCTTTCGTCATATACAGGGTGTCCAAGAATATGTGGGCAATTTCTCGGATTCACATAGAACACGTGAAAAATAATGTGACAATAAGTTCCTATAATTTCTTTTCCTAGAGCCCCTCTTTACATAGATATGTGCCTTTAAACGACGACGCTGGATATAGGTTTATCTTGAATAACTTTTATAGTTCCTAATATAATAAAATAATTTTTTAATATGATAAATAAAGGTAGAGACTCTTTAAATCTTGTAAAACACTTTCTTTCATTATTTCGCCAGGAACAGACTAACCCTTACATAATGGTGTTAATTATTTTTACACCCTGTATTATATAAAAATAAAATAGGTATTTTTTTGATATTAATAAAATAAAACAAAAAATATACTTTGTTCATAGTCACTTTAATTGAATGTTTAGCCGTGACAGCTGTTTCGTAGTACAACTACATTTTCAAACGTAGTATTTTTTTGATAGCTTAAATTCTTAGCTAAAAAAGGTACTATTGTTAGATGTCGATAAATTAAAGTGTTTTCGACAAAAGAAATTTAAAAACATTAGGTTATTCTATCTATGACTAAAAAATAATGTTGCAGTATTGTAGAGGATCCCATAATCATTAATAATTAAAGCTAGAGAATGCATAAAATAGGAGGGAGGCTATGTCGAACCGACAAACAAAATTAATAAATACAACCCTACTTAATCACAATGTTGTTTTTCTCGAAAACGCTCCACCTTATCGAAATCGGACTGGAGTACCTTTTTTTTAGCTAAGGGGTTTGGGTTATTTAAAAATGATATTTTTATTTCTTGATTATACAAGGTGTAAAATAATTAGTACTCTTGTGTACGCCCCTGGCAAACTAATGAAGGCACACGTTTTAAATATAAAATATATTTTTTTTATTTTACCCAGTGATGTAAAAGTTATTCAAGAAAAACCTGTAAAGAGGGAAATATTTTATATGAACTTGTCACATTAGGTTTGTTCCAGCAATCTGTCAGAAATGTTTGCAACGGTTCGGATTCTGCGCACGTCAAATTTGTCGTTCCAGCAGTGCCATGTTTCTAACCTTATACAATTGTTCGTTGTTTCAGCAGTAGTTTTAAGATGTTGGAAACATGTTGGAAACTGTTTGAAAAGTTTGCAAACTTTCTTCAACATTACTGACATTTTTAACATAACCTTTCTTGTATTGACGTATAAGCAGTATGCACGCCTTGTTTATTTTTCGTTCCAGCAGAAAACTGTTGCCAACATTTCTGACTAATGTTTGTAACAATTTCTACGTTTTACGTTACGTTACGTTACGTTAGAGATTGCCCATAATATGGGCAATCTCTCGGAGAATATATTATATTCTTGGACACCGACGTTACTGTGAAATATGCAGCCATAAAGAGGATTTTGGTAATTTATTATATTTCATCATATATACATTGTGCTTCAGATGTCAATCTAGTATTATTGAACTCTAGATGATGTTTGAAATACAATTTTTATGTGACTGTACTTTCATCAATGAAGATTTATATCTACCTACTATGTAAAGACAACTTTTTATGTGTAAGTTTTTAATGAACTTAACGTTTATATAAAAACTAAATATTTTTGTTTTATTTTATTTCTTTTTAGGTCGTTACTCTGAATTATGGTGCCATAAAGGGGATTTTGGATATTTATTATTTTTCATCATGTATATGTCGCAGGCAATTTTAGGCATTTACCCAGGTAGAAGGCATTTCCCTGGGCAGAAGCCTTTTGCCTAAAATAACCATTTGTCTAGACAATGCCTGAAATACAATTTTTGTGACTACATTTACATCAATAAAAATTTATATCGACCTACTAGCTGTATGTAAAGACAACTTTTTCTGTGTTGGTTTGTAATAAACCTATCGTTTATATTTTTAAAACTTTAGGTTGGTTTTCACTCAACTAAACATCCATTTGAAAATATGTTTTTTTATTTTATTTTAGGTCATGACTGGGGATCGTACGTAGATGAGAAAGATTTAATTAATATTATTTTTTTGTCATTTCCAATGACCGATCTAGCATTATTACACATACACATGAAGTGCTGAAAATGGAAGAATATTTTCAGAAAAGATAAGTATTGATCCTTTTTTTGTTATTTATTATGTCATATATTGTTTTCCACATTCACGTTGGTCGTATTAGTGAGCTCTTGTGACAATTTTCGTCAAAGAAGATTCGTATCTTTATCTATCATATTGTAAACTTAAGTTTATCTTTGTTTCTTTTATCTAAACTTACACAAATTTGCAAATTTTATATTATAGTCCCATTTAATTTTTTTTTAGGTCCTTACTGTTTTCTTATGCGTCCGATGCCAATCTAGTATTATTGAACTCTAGACGCCATTTGAAGTACAAAAATGAACTGCCTCCTTTATAGAAATTAGATCTTCGCCTAGCATACTGCGCCGATACTGCAAATGACATTTTGGGAATAGATAAGTATTAGCATGTTTACTAACCTTGCGTCTTCACAATTAAGAACTTTTTATAAGTCTACTTAGCGAAACTAATAATTTTTTTTAGATGCTCAACATGAACTGAGAATAAATATATCAAGAATACCTTCATCGCGATCATCAGCTCAGTCACATATTTCGTGTACTTCTACCGTTGATTTAGTATTATTGAACTTTAGACGCCATTTGAAGTACAAAAATGAACTGCCTCCTTCATAGAAATTAGATCTTCGCCTAGCATACTGTGCCGATACTGCAAATGACATTTTTGGAACAGATAAGTATTCGCATGTTTACTAATCTTTCAGAAGTCTTCACAATTAAGAACTTTTAAGAAGTCTACTTAGCAAACCTAATCAATTTTTTTCAGATGCTCAACATGAACTGAGAATAAATATATCAAGAATATTTCTGCGATCATCAGCTCAGTCACATATTTCGTGTACTTCTACCGTTGATCTAGTATTATTGAATTCTAGACGCCATTTGAAGTACAAAAATGAACTGCCTCCTTCATAGAAATTAGATCTTCGCCTAGTATACTCTGCCGATACTGCAAATGACATTTTGGGAATAGATAAGTATTAGCATGTTTACTAACCTTGCAGAAGTCTTCACAATTAAGAACTTTTTAGAAGTCTACTTTGCAAACCTAATCAAATTTTTTTAGATGCTCAACATGAACTGAGAATAAATATATCAAGAATATCTTTGCGATCATCAGCTCAGTCACATATTTCGTGTACTTCTACTGTTGATTTAGTATTATTGAACTTTAGACGCCATTTGAAGTACAAAAATGAACTGCCTCCTTCATAGAAATTAGATCTTCGCCTAGCATACTGTGCCGATACTGCAAATGACATTTTGGGAATAGATAAGTATTAGCATGTTTACTAACCTTGCAGAAGTCTTCACAATTAAGAACTTTTAGAAGTCTACTTAGCGAACTTAATCATTTTTTTTTAGATGCTCAACATTAACTGAGAATAAATATATTAAGAATATCTTTGCGATCATCAGCTCACTCACATACCTATTTCGTGTACTTTTACCGTTGATTTAATATTATTGAACTTTAGACGCCATTTGAAGTACAAAAATGATCTGCCTCCTTCATAGAAATTAGATCTTCGCCTAGCATACTCTGCCGATACTGCAAATGACATTTTTGGAACAGATAAGTATTCGCATGTTTACTAATCTTTCAGAAGTCTTCACAATTAAGAACTTTTTAGAAGTTTACTTTGCAAACCTAATCAATTTTTTTCAGATGCTCAACATGAACTGAGAATAAATATATCAAGAATATTTTTGCGATCATCAGCTCAGTCACATATATGGTGTACTTCTACCGTTGATCTAGTATTATTGAACTCTAGACGCCATTTGAAGTAAAAAAATGATCTGCCTCCTTCATAGAAATTAGATCTTCGCCTAGCATACTCTGCCGATACTGCAAATGGCATTTTTGGAACAGATAAGTATTCGCATGTTTACTACTCTTTCAGAAGTCTTCACAATTAAAAACTTTTAAGAAGTCTACTTAGCAAACCTAATCAATTTTTTCAGATGCTCAACATGAACTGAGAATAAATATATCAAGAATATTTCTGCGATCATCAGCTCAGTCACATATTTCGTGTACTTCTACCGTTGATATAGTATTATTAAACTCTACACAACGGTCAGAGTGCACTAATTATATGACTGTTTTCATCTATGAAGTTTTACATCTACCTGTCCAGCTTAATGGAAAGTCAACTTTGTCTTTTTTCACTGAACTTACCACCTATTTGGAATTTAAATATTTTGCTTTGATTTTATTTCGTTTTGGGGCGTAATTGGGAAATATCCATTTATAAACTAGGAAATATAATATTTTGTTACGTTTATCTTAGATTTATCGTATTATTAAACTCTAGACCAGGGGTTCCTAAACGTAGTTGTATTGTGACGCCTTTTTTTTGTTTTGCCCTTTCGGGGTCATCTAACCCAGGTCCGACGACCGCCCCCTAGGTGGTGCACTGCAGCCTGAAGGCTTATTGCACCTTGATCCCTACTCCTTCCCATTCACACACTATTCATTCTATGACTTGATGGTTGCTGCTCGGCCCGTTCGTTCACCCTCGAGCAGAACATAGATAATCTTGGTACATATCTATAAAATCACGCAATACATCTTCCCATTTTGTTAACTCAATACCAACAACATAACCCCGTAAACGACCTTCCTAAACTAAAACGTTAAAACAAGTTTGCACGACGCGCGCCCCAAAAATTAAACTCGGACATCGAGTCGTATGCCAAGCCAGATGTGGTAGTTTTTTAATACACGGTTAAATTTGCGGGCGAGCTTTGACTTTTTTGACAGATGTGACAGTTTTGCATGACCGTGTATACCTCGGTTAACTCCGGTGTTCGACGCTGCCGATACATCCAGAGCAGCCACAAGCGCGCCTGTAACGCCCTTAAACACATACTATTTTCTCACGACGCCCTTGCGCCCAAGTAAACTTATACCAACGAAAAAAGTACAAAAAATGAAGAGTAAAAGAAAAGAAAAAAAGTTCTGCTACTTTTTTAAAAATTATTTTCAAAAAGCAACAAAAGTCTTGTTTTTAGTCCGTAAAATTTTTAAGAGGAAAAAAGGGTCGCCTTTTATGTTTTTGGGCCACGGAATACTTATATTTACCATGTTGATATTCGGATACACTTTCACTTTACTTTTGTCCCATCAACACGAGACGCCCCTGAAAGGGCACTGCGACGTCCCCGGGCGTCGCGACGCACAGTTTGGGTAGCCCTGCTCTAGACGATATTTAAAGTATAATATGTATGTGACTGCATCAAACCTAAAAAACTAATAACAATAAATCACGATATTTTCGTCATCATTATCTCTGGGTGCCATGATGAGAAACAAAATTAAATGATAAGGGGGGTCTTGTGGCATATCATGTTAAAGCTCTTGACAGGTACTTTATAACTCTACAATATAAAGTCAATACCTTCACTTACTAAAAATGACGATATTTTTATTTAAATACCTGATTTGGAAGACCATATTTCCGAAAATAATAAAGTTGGATGTACTTTTTTAATAAAACAACCTACATATTATGCCACCATTAAAAAGATCTTTAAAAGAACATTATGAATTTATGAAAATACACATTAAGTCCATCTAACTTTATTACTTTCAAAAATATGGCCATCCAAATCAGGTATTTGTGTAAAGTACTTTTGTAGTAGATGAAGGTATTACCATTATATTTTAGGGTTATAAAGTACCGGTAAAGAGATTTAAAATAATGTGCCACATACTCCCCCTTTCATTTAATTTTTTTCCCAATATGGCGCAAGAACAACTTATTAACTTCTTGTACTACTGTCATTGATCTAGTATTATTGAACTCAAACAATGGTTGGAGTGCAATGAATATATAATTTATATAATGTTTTTATGAATAAAAATCCTAGCCATCTACCTTGTTGTAAAAACAACTTTTTCTGTGTCGATTTACATTGAAATTTAACATATATATGAAAATTAAATATTTTATTTTCATCTTATTTTTTTTATCTTTGGACAATCCAAGAAGGCTGAAAGCCTAAATACTAACGTACCGTGGGTGTCTTAAGTAGGGTAAGAGGAAGTTTGTTAACACGGGACTTAAAAACTTGAAGATTTGGGGGAAGGAAAGACCTTCGCTGGCAGTAGGTTTCACAGTCTAGAAACTCTAGGGAAAAAGAACGAACGAAATGGGAAGTTCGGGGCCTGCCCAATTGAACCGTATAGGGATGCATACGCGCGGCACCACGAGTTTCTCTGTTGGGAGCTGCAAGAGGAGGGACTATACTGGATAATTCGTCGGAGCAGAAGCCGTAAAAGTATCTATAGAAGAGCGATAGATCTCCCACAGCTCGACGATGGGCAAGAGAAGGAAGTCTTTGAGTAAGTAAAGGATCATTAATAAGACGAACAGCCCTTCTTTGAATGGCATCAAGAATGCTGGGGGTTGTAGGGGATGCCATTCCCCAGACATGAGAACAATATTCCAGAGAGGGTCGAATTTGGGACACATACAAAGTGTATAAATTGGAAGGAGAAAAATACTTTTTGGCTCGGAAAAGAAATCCAAGCTTTTTTGAAGCCGCGGTGGCTATAGATACAATGTGTTTATGCCAGTTAAGATTATTCTCAAATGTGACGCCCACAAGGTTAAATGTGTCCCCGCTCTGCAAAACCTGGTCACTCATAAGCAAAGGATGAATGTTTGATGATTTTTTTGCGACCAGGAACATGATTGTGTTTTGGATGCATTAAATTGAACGAGATTTTTGGCGCCCCAATCCAATATCAAATTGAGATCCTGTGAAAGAGATATCTGCATCGCCCTGCGTTTGCTTTCCAAGTCGGGTTGAGAGATTGGTTTGAGAACCTGAAAAGTCGAGTGATGGGTACTATCGTCAGCATAACTATGAATGGGATTGGTTGTGGAAGAAAGAAGATCGTTGATGTGAAGAAGAAACAAAGTTATTCATATTATAATATATATTAAGTTATTTTTTAGATCGTCACTGTGAATTATACAGACACGATGAACATTTTCTGTCACATATACATTGTACTTCAGATGATGATCTAGTATTATTGAACTCTAGACAACATTTGAAATGCAATGTTTATGGGACTGCACTTTCATCAGAAAAGATTCAAAAACTATTTTTTTTGTGTGCGTTGTCACTGGACATTATTGAAAATTAATTATTACTGTTATACATTACTTGTTTTTAGGTTATTACTGTGATTTAGTACTTGTTATTTTCTGTCACGTAAGATCTTATTGTATCTTGCTAGTATTATTGAACTCTGGAAGGCATTAGAAAAATATAAGTTAGGTAACTGCATCCATCACAGAAGACAGATTTTCCCTTTCAAGAAATATATTATAAAACATCTATAATTTCATTATCGTCATCTAAGTCATATATTTTTTTGCACGCTATCCCTGTTTAGTACTATTGAACTCTAGACATTGGTTAGAGTGCAAAACAATTATGTGACTATACTGCAAAGGACATATCTTCATCTGCCCCAATGAGAAGCCAAACTTGCCTTTTGATGGTTTTTGCCGAATATATACCAATTTGCAAATTAATTAATTATTATAAATTTGTTTTTTGTTTTAGGTCCTCACTATCAATCCTTTATTTGTCAGGGTCCTAATTCTCGAGCATAAAGGTGGGTCCAGACTTGAACATTTTAGCCCGAACGAACAGAACGAACTGAGCGCGCGGGAAAAAATAGTCCAAACAAAATATTGTTGCATTTCCGCAAATATACATGATAATAAAAGATCGACTTGTTCTGAAGTATTTGTAGTGTAGGTATTTGCTCTTTATTTTTTTCTACAAAAAGAAAAAAACATGCATTCCGAGAAAGTAGTAGCTTTTATAGCTTTTTTATTATTTGTAAAATGGCCAAAAAGAAGAAAAAAACAACCCATGTTTGGGATTCCACAACACAGGGTATTGCTCATAAGTGTCAATTAATTTTAAACACTTTTGCTTGCCCCATTCCATTTCAAGTTATATTGAACCTAACCTTAATTTACCTCCACACAACATAAAACTAAAGACCCGAATGGTGCGAGCAACTCGAACTTTCTAATATCCCGTCAACTGAATAATTCGGCGAACAATAAATCCTTTTGAGCAATTTCGATTTACCAACAAGCTACGGAAAACGTTTGGCGTGTTCAATTCGGCTCGGACGCAGGTCCAGACTCTGAAAATTCTGCTCTGCGCGCTCAGTTCGTTCTGTTCGTTTGAGCTAAAATGTTTAAGTCTGGACCTACCTTAAGAGAACGGACTCGATCACATCACCAAAATGATCGTTTAATTCAAGGGTTCTTCTCCTTACAGGTACTCTCCCAATCGCGTGATGGGATCAGTCGTTTGCGCTTAAGAATTCCTATTTAAGCTTTTCGAGAGAACTCCGCCCGCTTTTTTCCGCTGTTCCCCAGTTTCGAGAATAAGGACCCAGGAGAGTTAAAGTGACTTATTATTGTTCGTCACATGTACATTGTGTCTCAGATGTTGATCTAGTATTATTGAACTCTAGACAATGCCTGAAATACAATTTTTTATATGACTGCATTTTCATCAATGAAGTTTTATATCTAAATATTAGCTGTATGTAAAGGACAAATTTTGCTGTGTCCATTTGAACTAAACGATTACTTGAAAATGAAATATTTTTGTTTAATTTTATATGTTTTTAGGTGTGAATTATGCAGCCATAAAGAGGATTTAATGATTTATTATTTTTTCATCACATGTACATTGTACTTCAGGGGTTGATCTAGTATTATTGAACTCTAGATAATCCTTGAAATACAATTTTTATGTGACTGAACTTTCATCAATGATTTATTATTTATATCTACCTGCTAGCTGTATGTTAAGACAAGTTTTTCTGTTTTGTTTTTTAATAAACTTAACGTTTATATGAAAACTAAATATTTTTTGTTTTAATTCACTTCTTTTAGGTCGTTACTGTGAATTATGCAGCCATAAAGAGGATTTTGGTGATTTAATATTTTTCATCATGTACATTGTACTTCAGGGGTTGATCTAGTATTATTGAACTCTAGACAATCTTTGAAATACAATTTTTATGTGACTGAACTTTCATCAATGAAGATTCATATTTACCTATTAGCTGTATGTAATGACAACTTTTTCTGTGTTGGTTTTCAATGAACTTAACGTTTATATGAACACTAAATATTTTTGTTTTATTTTTTTTTAGGTCGTTACTGTGAATGATGCAGCCAGAAAAAGGATCTTGCTAATTTATTATTTTTCATCATAATACATTGTGTCTCAGATGTTGATCTAGTATTATTGAACTCTAGACAATGAATGTTCATATCTAAAAATTAGCTGTGTGTAAAGACAAGTTTTGCTGTGTCCGTTTGAACCCAATGGTTAGTTCAAAATTAAATATTTGTGTGTTATATTAATTCATTTTAGGTCATAACTGTAAATTATACAGTCATCAAGAGGATTTGGTGATTTTTTATTTTTCATCACATGTACATTGTACTTCTGGGCTTGACTAGTATTATTGAACCCTAGACAATCCTAGAAATACAATTTTTGTGTGACTGAACTTTTATCAATGAAGATTCATATCTCTACCTATTAGCTGTATGTAAAGTCAACTTTTTCTCTGATGGTTTTTAATAAATTTAACGTTTATATAAAAACTAAATATTTTTGTTTTATTTTATTTATTTTAAGGTCGTTACTGTGAATTATACAGCTATAAAAAGAATTTTGGTAACTTATTATTTTTAACCATATATACATTGTGTCTCAGATTTTGATCTAGTATTATTGAACTCTAGACAATGCCTGAAATACAATTTTTATGTGACTGCATTTTAATCAATGAAGGTTCATATCCTAAAATTAGCTGTGTGTAAAGAAAAGTTTTGCTGTGTCCGTTTGAACCCAACGGTTAGTTTAAAATTAAATATTTATGTTTTATATTATTTCATTTTAGGTCGTAACTGTAAATTATACAGCCATAAAGAGGATTTGGTGATTTTTTTATTTTTCATCACATGTACATTGTACTTCTGGGCTTGACTAGTATTATTGAACCCTAGACAATCCTAGAAATACAATTTTTGTGTGACTGAACTTTTATCAATGAAGATTCATATCTCTACCTATTAGCTGCATGTGAAGACAACTTTTGCTCTGTTGGTTTTTAATGAATTTAACGTTTATATAAAAACTAAACATTTTTGTTTTATTTTATTTATTTTAAGGTCGTTATTGTGAATTATACAGCTATAAAGAGAATTTTGGTAACTTATTATTTTTAATCATATATACATTGAACTTCAGATGTTGATCTAGTATTATTGAACTCTAGACAATCCTAGAAATACAAATTTTGTGTGACTGAACTTTTATCAATGAAGATTCATATCTCTACCTATTAGCTGCATGTGAAGACAACTTTTGCTCTGTTGGTTTTTAATGAATTTAACGTTTATATAAAAACTAAACATTTTTGTTTTATTTTATTTATTTTAAGGTCGTTATTGTGAATTATACAGCTATAAAGAGAATTTTGGTAACTTATTATTTTTAATCATATATACATTGTACTTCAGATGTTGATCTAGTATTATTAAACTCTAGACAATCCTTTAAATTCAATTTTTATGTGACTGAACTTTCATTAATGAAGATTCATATCTACCTATTAGCTGTATGTAAAGACAACTTTTTGGTTTTTAATGAATTTAACGTTTATATGAAAACTAAATATTTTTGTTTTATTTTATTTATTTTAAGGTCGCTACTGTGAATTATACAGCTATAAAAAGAATTTTGGTAACTTATTATTTTTAATCATTTATACATTGTGTCTTAGATGTTGATCTAGTATTATTGAACTCTAGACAATGCCTGAAATACAATTTTTATGTGACTGCATTTTCATCAATGAAGGTTCATACCTAAATATTAGCTGTATGTAAAGAAAAGTTTTGCTGTGTCCGTTTGAACCCAACGGTTAGTTTAAAATTAAATATTTGTCTTTTATATTATTTCATTTTAGGTCGTAACTGTAAATTATACAGCCATAAAGAGGATTTGGTGATTTTTTATTTTCATC
This sequence comes from Listronotus bonariensis, assembly GCA_014170235.1. Taxonomy (NCBI): domain Eukaryota; kingdom Metazoa; phylum Arthropoda; class Insecta; order Coleoptera; family Curculionidae; genus Listronotus; species Listronotus bonariensis. Next base: position 36,735 of record JACEGR010000038.1, on the reverse strand, counting down.
ACATGTACATTGTACTTCTGGGCTTGACTAGTATTATTGAACCCTAGACAATCCTTGAAGTACAATTTTTGTGTGACTGAACTTTCATCAATAAAGATTCATATCTCTACCTATTAGCTGTATGTCAAGACAACTTTTTCTCTGTGGGTTTTAAATGAATTTAACGTTTATATGAAAACTAAATATTTTTGTTTTATTTTATTTATTTTAAGGTCGTTATTGTGAATTATACAGCTATAAAGAGAATTTTGGTAACTTATTATTTTTAATCATATATACATTGTACTTTAGATGTTGATCTAGTATTATTGAACTCTAGACAATGCCTGAAATACAATTTTTATATGACTGCATTTTCATTAAGGAAGGTTCATATTTAAATTAGCTGTATGTAAGGACAAGTTTTGCTGTGTCCATTTAAACCCAACGGTAATTCAAAATTAGATATTTTTGTTTTATTTTATTTCTTTTTAGGTCGTTACTGTAAATTATAAAACCATAAAGAGGATTTGGTGATTTATCATTTTTCATCACATGTACATTGTACTTCAGGGGTTGATCTAGTATTATTGAACTCTAGACAATCCTTGAAATACAATTTTTATGTGACTGCACCATCATCAATGGAAATTATTATTTATTTTCAAGATTTTTTTTGTTTTTTAAAGACCTTAACATTTTTTTAAATTACATATTTTTGTTTCATTTTAGGTCATGACTGGAAATCGTACATTGATGAGGAGGATTTTATGATATATTCTTGTTTGTCATGTATATTTCCGATGACAGATCTAGTATTATTACACATACACATAGAGTGCTGACAATGCAAGAATACTTTCGAAAAAGATAAGTATTATGCTCAATTATTTCTTAGTGATGTATTTTTCTACATTCCCGTATGAATCAACTCTTACATCGGTTGTCGTCTAACAATTAGGTGGTGTTTTCATTAAAGAAGATTCTTATCTTTATCTTATTGTTTCTTCCTTGTTTCTTTTATCTACACTTACACAAGTTTGCAAATTTAATATTATAGTTTAATTTAATTTCTTTTTAGGTCTTTGGTATGTCCTTGCGCGACCAATGCCAATCTGGTATTATTGAACTCTGGACGTCATTTGAAGTACAAATATCAACAGCATTCTTCATAGAAATTAGATCTTCGTCTAGTATACTGTGGTGATACTGCAGATAGGATTTTTGGCATAGATAGCTAAGTCTAGGTTTAATAACCATCCAGAAGTCTTGATAGCCAGCTTTAAATTTTAAACTACATGCTGGTGAGTATACAAGCCCGTTCTTATAATGTGTGTTTTGTTTTATTTTCTTCTACTTAAAATTGTTTAAGTTAAAAGATATTTTTTTATGAATAAGCCAACAATCTTTCAACAATTATTCACGATCTAGTGTTCTTTTTATTAGGTGTAATATAACCCTTGGGATAAATTTGTTAATTCCAAAAATGTGCTTCTTAATAATCACGTATGTATTATCTAGAGCTAACCTATAAACATGTTTATTTTTCCCAATTTTTAATCGACTTCAAAAACGAGGAGGTTTTTAATTTGCCATGTATTCTATTACGTACCGGTTTTAAAAATTCTGAGAGTGCACTTCTGCGGTAGTCCCATAAAAAAATCAAAGCCATTTTTTGTTGTTAATACGGTTCAAAACATTTTAAAACATTAGATATTCTTGCTAAACAGTGACGTCATATACGTCACGTATTTAACCGTGTTTGAATACATCTCGGAAAATGGTTTAAAAACAATATAGTTATCCTTGTCGGGCGGACATATGCATTGAACTCATTAAAAACTTGTTTCGGTCATTTTTTGTGAACTTTTAACATGAATGTAAATGGCAAGTGAAAATTTTTATATCCGGTGTAAACTAAAGTACATATTAACCCTAAAAATAAAAATCATAATCATAACCTAAAAGCTTATTGGGCTTGTGACGCAACGGTTTGAAAACCTACATTTTCTTGATTCTAAGATTTATATTGTCATTTTCGAATACGGTTTGAACCACTCCGACGAATGCATTTAGCAAGAAAATTTGACTCAAGTCAGGATCGCAAGAGAGAAAGGTACTACTGTTTCTCTCTGCCATACGTTGTTCGTGCGACAAAGCTGTATTAGCGCCACCTATTGGTGTAACGTTAAATAAATATTCTAATAATACGAGGGCAGTTTACAAATTGCTATTACTATTATAAGGGAAAAAAAGTAGATTTAAAAAACCAAAATTAACCATGACCTCTCCAATGTGACAGTTTTGCATGACCGTCTGTAACGTTTTAAACCAGTCAAATTACACGTCATTGTGCTTTTATTGTGGTCTTGGAAGGACGTACTGGTAGTGTTTTTAGTGTATGTTTGCAGATTTAATAGTAATAATAAATTGGAATTTGCCAACTATCAGGAATGTATATGCTATCAAGCTATATAACTGCTAAACAAAAGTCTGCTTTCCCAAGGTCCACAATGAAGCTCTATTCCACCCTCCGCATATAAATTAAAAACTTAGTGTACACATTTACTATGTGTACATACTGCAAAGGGTGCAGCTTCACATGTGCCAATGCCTCGTCTAGAGGCCGTATTGGTGATTGTTTAAAGTCGTTATACAATAATAGTAACACAGACGTCGTATTGAATGGGTGAATAACCCCTCTCCATTGAATTAGACGGTCGGTATCGATTGACAGTGATAACAGTACAACGTTCCCTTTATAAGCAGCCGTATGCATAAGGCCAAAATTTTACTGTCTGGGATCGTTGCCCGATCGTCCGGGAAATGTCTGATTACATTTTGGATTATCTTTTTTCTCTTTGATTATAATTAAAATAGAAATTTAGTCTGTTAAGGGACACGTTTTCTTGGAATTTTATTTTATTATAAACTTTGTATTTTGCATATTCGGCTACAGGTTGTTTTTCTAAACAATGCGATTTTTATCTACAAGATTGTTGATTTAAGTAATTTTGTTAATCGTATTCATCGAAGTGGTCCAAATCGCATTTGGAATGGCAATATATACAGGATGTTCATTTAAAAGGTTACCACTCAGTTATCTGCGAAAAGAGACAGATTTGAGAAAAACGCCGAAACATGTATTTTACACATACGGGAATTATTTCAAAATCATTAGCATAATGTGCCAAAAATTTAAACAATATTTATTTTAGGTTTTACACATTTAATACTTACTAAAATTTTCCCCAACACAAAAATTGCGTCAAAATTTAATTTTCCGGGTCGATAATGTCTGTTTTGCGGTCATTATACAGGTAATTAATATGCAAAAATCTATGTCCCCAATAATATTAACATAATGTCGGTCAGCAATGTTTTTCTTTTTTATTAAAGAAGCTAACGTGCACCTTTTTTTCTAGGTCTTTTCCTTTTGTGATCTTTTAAACCGACTTGTAAACTTTAACTTTAATACATTTTTCATGCTCTTTAAGTTAATATAATATTCTATTGACAGCAGCGTTAAATTCAGGGGGTAGCCGGGGAGCAAAAGCAAAAACAATCCCCCGGAAAAACTCTTAAATTCCATGCAATAGTTTAACCACCGCAGCACTGTTTTTTACCAGTTTTATTATATTTTTAGGCCATAACTGTGAATCCGAATGGGAATTTAGTGGCCATTTTGAAATAAAAGATTTACGAGTTCATCCATCAAAGAAAATCTATTTTCGTTATGGTGTTCTTTGCCAACAATGCAACTGTTTAGGGATAAGTCTTTTTAAATTTAAGATGACATTTCAGGACTACCATTTATTTAAATGGTGATCGAATTAGTGGTTTAGGATTTTTAAATTAAAACCAAATATTAAACAGGGCCAAAATATTTTAATTTTATTTGGAAGGCCAATTAATCACAAATATGATTTAGAAATAATATCGACCAAATGTCCTCCACAACTTAGTTGACAATAGCGAATTCGAACAATTCAATTTAACATGTCGTTTTCACACATTTGGGTGTGCCGGTATATCACGCATAAAAATTGTGATGTTGGTTTTCAAATCTGTTCTAGTTCCTGGATTGTTAGCATAAACCTTCGATTTTACGTAGTCCCATTGGAAGAAGTCGAACAGCGTTAAATCAGATGATCGTGTTTACTAAATAATCCCCAAACTGCCCTTGCAATAACGCGATGGTTTCGTTGGCGGTATGACCCTGCGACTTCTTCCTATGGGAATACGTAAAATCAAAGGTTTGTGCGAATAATTTAAAAACTATAGAGGATTTCAGAAATGGTATTCGTCAGAAACCTTTCTAAATGTGCGAAAACGCCATGCTAAATTGGTCTGATCAAATTTGCTATTGTCAACAAAGTCGTAGATGATATTTGGCCGATAAAATATTTAAATTATAATTGTAATTAATTGGTTTTTCAAATAAAATAGAAATATTTTGGCCCTGCAGCAATGGATGTGTTTAATTTAATTTTAAAATCCTAAATCACTACGATTTACCTACTGTGTGACAAGTATTAATCTTTGTAATAACAAACTTTTCACAAGTATTTTTTAGCTAACTATGCATTTTTAATTTCTTTAGATACTCGACAAGAACTCACAATATATTAAACAATTTTTTTCCTTGGGTCATATGTTTCCTGTACTGCTCTCATTGATCTAGTATTATTGAACTCTAGACAATGTTTGTAGTACAATAATTATATGACTCTTTTCATCAAAAAAGATTCATATTTTTATTCAGCATATTGTGAAGTCAACTGTTTTAGAGGATATTGGTTTATATTACCAGCTGATTTTGGCCTGGAGTTCAGGTTAATGAGAAAAACAGATTAGTTAAATAGGTCACAGACAAAAAGTAGAAGGACCAGAACCATTCGAGAGGATTTGTGAGTTTTTTTTAAACATTTATTAATTAATTGGATAAACCACCGAAAATTTCGAGCTGGCGGTTACAAACAACAGCAAGATGAGGCGAGAAGGTTCAATAAATGCTTTTCGCCAAAGTTTACTGAGACCTGCTGAGCTACAGCTGCAATGCAGTAAAGATAGTGTATAACTGAAACTCACAAAAAATAACGTTTGCAGGTTCTGTCAGGAGGAAGAAACCCCGGAGAAAAACTCTTATGAATATGGAATCAGCATGAAAGAATCATCATTATGAATAAATACATATATTATGGTGGCAGGCGTAGAGGGATATTTCAAGGTAATTTGATTCAGTACAACTATACCCAAATATTTAATAATACAGGGTGTTTATTTAAAAACTTACCAGTCAAGTTACCTGCAAAATAAGACAGATTGGAGAAAATCGCCGAAACACGTCAAGTTATGTATTGAGGGGGAACGTTTTTTCAAAAAAATGGACGGCTTCCCTTCAAGCCCTTAACCACCAGGGTCAACAACCCAAAATCCTTAAATGAGGAGGGGGCTTAAGTGATACATCATTTTAAAGGTCCTGACGAGTACCTTATAACCCTAGAATAGAAAGTCAATATCTTCACCTACTAAAAAATGGCGGTAATTACCCAAATTCCTAAAAAATATTTCCCTTTAATAAATATCTTGACGTAAACCGGCGATTTTCTCAAATCAGTCTCTTTGCAGAAAAGCTAAGTGGTAAGTTTATAAATAAACACCCTATATTTTAATTTATTTCACTTCCTTACTGTTACTGCTTTTGGTTATTTAAACCACAAACATTTAACACAAATAATTATTATCTAAATATCTGTTTACTACGTCAGCTAATTAAAGTGCCGCAAATCAATAGTTTAATTTATTCTGCCATTTTAATCTAAAGCTAGAAACGAATGTTAAATGTAAATTAAAGTAAACCGTAAGCGTAACTAACCAAAGGTTATTCGCTTGTTAAGATCTAGATTTAAGATCGAGTTCACACTGCATAATGAGTTTAAAATAACCATATGTGCAAAGGGTGGAAAAAAGCTGCCATTATCCCTACATGAACGCATAGGGGCGCGTGATCGTTGATACATATTTTTTAATATTTTAGTTGTTTTGCAGTTTTATAAATTATATTATAGATGAGTCCACGTTTATTTCATTCTGAAAGCAATACCGCCAAGTACACAAAAAATGATATAGTAAACAAACCTTTTCGAAGACACATAGCGCTGACAGAGCCTAATTTCATATTTTTAGAAAAATAAAAAAACTGCTAAAACACGTGTCACGTACTTAAAAACATCCTCTTATTTCGCCTCTGTCTTGCCATAAAATCGGTGGCACGTGGCGTGGAACTAGAAACTCGTCGGGTCGAATATTTTTGGCTGCAATAAATAATTGTTCACAAAAGGGTTTATTTACTTTATTATTTTTTGTGTACTTTGCGGTATTATTTTCAGAATGAATTAAATGTGGACCCATCTATACAGTCTTTTAAATTTAATGTAACAAATTATTTGCACTGAGTCCACTTAAGAAGTATTTTACAGATCTTGTTTATAAGAAGTTTTTGTAATGTTTATGTGTGTATAAAACAATAAGTAGGTATCCATTTGCTTTTCTGTTAAAAAAAACCTTAAGTGATTTAGACTAATATGCGCTTTCTCAATAAAAAGTGTGTTTGGTAATGGTTTTTATTAAATGGCTAATTCTAAAAACAAATATTCACATGCTTTATATGAACGTAATGTTATATATTATGCCTACTAAATTTTTGCAATTCAAAAATGGTAATCAATTGTTGTTAAAAAGACCTTGGCAAAAGCTCCATGTTACATTAAGTTCTACAGTGACAGCATCGATAAATAATAACAACCAATTGTGTTTTTCTATTACCTATTCAAAATTCTCGTATCATGAAATTAAATGTAGATTTATATGGTGGCTTTTACTAGGGCCTGTATGTTTTTTTCTCCTGAATAAAACATTTTGTGTAACCTTACAAAACTAAAAAAACTTGCACATTAATTAGATGATAAAAATAATGTGCGAAGTAATTCTTTGTTAACAAAAATAAAGAACCATAATTTAATTAAGGGTACTAAACTCTGTTTTAAATGATTCAAAACAAAAAAAGAATTGTTCTAAGGTACCAAAAGTTCATTTTTCTTGGTTTACAATTTTATTCCACATAACTATTTTAATATTATTTTTTTTAAAGTCCGTTAGACACCATTTGTGTTTGTTTGAAACTTTTAAGTTTGTTTAGCAAAATTAGATTAATTCAGCTTTTAGTTGCTTCTTTTCCCAAGTAGAGAAAACCCAATTTTATAAGTAGAAGAAAATGTCTTTCAGTTTTAGAATTAAAATAATTTCCCGCTAATTTCTTGGCTTGGCTCTTCATCAAAAGATACACACAAAAGTGTTTTAATTCAAATCAATTTGGTTTGACTCAAGATACGTTTTGCGGTATATTTAATAATAATAATTATACAGGGTGGGCCAAACACATAGGTCCAGACTTTAAGGGCTAATATTTTACTAAAAAATATGAAAAAAAACTTTATATAAAAATTTGTCCCAAACAAAAGTTTTCGAACTACAGGGTGTTAAAATTTTTTAAAAAATCTTAATTTCTTATAACTTTTATACCAATTGAGAGCAGTGGCGCCTTTACCAAAAGGCTGAGTAGGCTGAAGCCTATGGCGGCATTTTTAGGGGGCGGCAGATTATGTGTTATGAATAATTTTGTAGGATTTCGAATTCAATTTTATACCTATTTATACCTATAATGAAAAGAAATGGAAGTGAGGACCTTTTTTTTTTGCTCTTTAAAAATGTTTCTGAAGGAAAAAAGAAGAAGAAAGGGGCGGCGAAAATAAAATAGCCTACGGGCGGCAAACATGTAAGTGCGCCTCTGATTGAGAGTCTGTTGTGCACCAAAACACATTTTTTGGCATACAAGAAAAAAATTAATTATTACCAGCGTCGTCCATGAAGGGTTTAGGGTTAATATTTTTAATAAAAAATGGCACGCCACTTAATTTTTCTAAAATAAAAATAATTTTTAAATTTGTTTGAAACAAATTTAATCCCTTGACATTTTTAATTTGATGCACGGTTTTCGCGTAAATAAATGAAAACCATTACTCGACACGGTCATTCTCTATGGATAATATCAAATTCTACAGTGAAAAATTACCTTCGATATTTATCCAAGAAATTATTTTTTTAACTTAAGAATAATAATGCTTTCTTTAAAGGTATTATTTTCTCGACCCGATTTTTCAAACTCAAATGTGTTTTAAGTAGAGACTAACAATATTTCTTTTGTCTTGGCTGAAGATATTTTAGTTTTCCTGTAAGAATAGGTTTTGTTAAATATCGCTTATCTTATTATTCTTTATTTAAAACAAATTGTGTCTTATTTAAAAAATATGAGTACTTGTTGGAAGAGTATAAATTAAGAATAACATTATTTAATAAGAAGATAATGTAATTTCTTGGAAAAAACTATTGCTTTCCTTTAAAAAAGAATATTGATTTAAATTAAAAATGTATTTTTAAAAAATCCATATTTTTCTTGCAATAATTTTATTTTATGTGTGTATATGATATTAAACTGTTATAAATTACGCATCTGCAAAGAACAAGAATAATGCTGATATCAGTAATGTAAATAATGGAAAAGTTTATGATAAATATATTAAAATTGTATCCGCTGCAGTGCTGCAGGCCTTTAAAAATATATCCCACAGCAATATTATCTGATATAATATGAGCAGCACTATTTTGCAAGATAGATACGAAATGCAACATTGTGATATCTGAACCGTAGTTAAAACCAAGTGTCTCAATTAATTATTCAAGATTTTTAAATTAAACATAACTAGCAGTCAACTATTAAACAAATAAAAGCCAATTGATCAAGTACCCTTTGTTTCTAAGAATATTGGTTGTTTGGCACTCAATCAAACTATACGTTATGACTCATTCTTTATAAATAACAAGCTTCACTTAGTTGCATTTCTGGTCTCAAAAACCTTGGCAACTGATTTAACTGTTTCATAAACACAGCTATATTTTTCATTAATTTTTGATGCTACTTTTATCTCTAAACCCATTGCCAAAAAGTAATAATGGGTCTTATTTGAATAATATAAGAAATAGTGTTATTACATTCATTTATTTTATTAAAAGGTACTATATAGTTTTTTTGAGCAACGTATTTTATATTTAGAAACTATAGTAATATATTAAGGAATTTTTGTAGTAAATTGTTTACACGCGTTTAATGGATACACGCTTCATCCAAAATTCAGTATAAACATGTGTCATCTCAATTGTAAACTTAAAACAAATAATAAATGGTGCCAAAGCAAGGTTATACCAATTTGTTTTATCTAAAGTGATACTTGTTAAATAAACAGTGCTATAAAGAAAAATATCTTTCGACCATCTAAAAACAAAGGGCGGAAAAATATCCTTTAAGAAACAAGCGAAGGTGGCAAAGGTAGTAGGCGTAAAAGTATGATGATTAAGTCATGAAGTAATAATTGCACTTTATACTCTTAACCGTGTCAGCCCAGCTTGTATATCAACACAGGCATTTAATAATACGTGACGTCACAAGGTGCAGAAGCAACAACACAGGAATGACGTGATATATGTCATCGCCATCATGGCGGAAGTTTCCCCTAATTTAAATATCCGGTCTAAAAAGCGTCTAAACCATCACCAGTTACGGAGAACCTATTTCAAGTTTATATACGTAAACCGACATGCATATCAACAAAATATCTTATGCCTAACTTACCATTTATTTATATAGATTTTTGTTATATAAAAAGGACGTTTAATAAATAATTAATTTCCTAAGAATTGACTTGACATTCGAGGTAAGCACTTCAGTCCTATTCCAAGTATATCAAGAGCACTTGACGGTATTCCCTAACACTAACATCTATTGAACACTTTATGGGAAAAATAAATAAACAAAAAACTCCGCTCGCGCGCCTCGGCACCTTAACGAACGCTTTGCACACCTCTATCCGACTGAAAAGGAATCACCCTAAACTAAACCCAAAATCCACGGTTGATTCAGGGAGTCACAATACGGAGAAGTGCGGGGATTACCGTTGTTCGACCGACGGATCCCTAAACGCTCCCTACCTTTGGTCGCTTTTCGCTTAGCTTGTCGATAATCGACGACCTCTGTTCGGTCATGATCGTATGCTGGCACACGGGCATCGACGGAGTGGGCTCGTCCGCTCTACGCTACGCTGGTCTAGGAGCTAGGACCTCTTTTATGTTCCTTCGCGGTGTTGCCACAATGTGAAGCTTGTTAATTTTAACATTAAAACTGTAAATCAGTTTCGCCTTCACGCAAAATCGTACAAGTAGGGTAATTAGTAATTTTAAAACCCTATCTTTTAAAATTATTGAACCAAGTAATAAAGCCACAAACGAAAAATGGCAATAATTTAAAAATAATTGGCATTTCCTAATTTACTAAATATTTTCGTCTCGGTATATTAAGTATAGTTTAGAATATCTCTTTTTGCTTAGATTTTGTTAAAAAGTAAATGCATTATATATACCCCAAAAACTAAAATGGCGAAGGCGGCTCTTAACAGAAATCTTAAATTCAGCAAGGTATAGAAATTCTTTATATTGGTACAAATCAATTTCTAAAATAATAATTTCATTATATTTAACACTTTGTGAGTATAAATAAATAAGTAAATAAATAAATACGACCTTTATGGGCCGCTTCTAACTTTTTAAGGCCAAAAATGACAAAGCTGTCCTTAAACATAAAAAATATAGTGAAAAGTGTAACTTCATTAAACTATCGCCAAATTACTCGAGTTCCCCTATATTGGGGCTGCAGTTAAAAATATGAACATATTTACCTGTTGTTCCACTATCCTTTTTTGTTTTAATAACTGAGTTAAGGCAACAATCGTGTGCGACTGCTAAGTGCAGGATATCTTGGTTATTATAAGAAATAGAGTACTTGCAGTTTTCGCGAAGTACTCTATGTCTCATAATAACCAAACTTTTGATGGAATGAAAGACGACATTAAAATATTTTTCATAGCCCTCTTAGTTTTGAACATACAGGGCGAAATTTATTATTTTTCCATTTTTGGACCCCCTTGGATTTTAGTTGTCTAGTACCTTTCAACAAAAGTACAAACTGATATAAGCACATATTTTTACGTAGATTCCAGTGGCATGGATTTTTTTAATTAGTTTATATTTTTCGGGATATTAACCAAACATGATTTTTCTCATGAAACCTGTCTGTTTCTTATTCATTAAATTATAGAAAATAAACTTTTAAAAAATATAGAATACCTAAGAGTTATTTTATATTTTTAAACAAGTCCCTGTGCCAGTAATGAAATAGAGTTCATAACAAGAACACTTTTAAAACCTTTTAGGGGGTTCCTTTGGACGAGCCCACCACGAATATTCATACCGCCATATCTGGAAGCAGCGCTTTAACTCGGCCTGTCAATGTCAAATGTTTCGGGTGTCGGACTGGGCGAACGCGTCTCTTTTTGGTCGGACAAGTTTACCACAATGTTTAACATGCAATTTTTAAACATTGCGCCAAAAATGGTAAGTACAGTCATGAAACCACAAGGCTCAAACACATGTTTCGGGTATTGGACTAGACGGGCCATGCAAATCGTGTCAACTTTCGTTTTATTAAAAAGTAGCCACACTTCGCGAAAACCGCAAGTCTCTATTATTAATAATAGCCAAGATACCCTGCAACTGCAACAAAATCCAGACACCCTGTACTTCAAAAAAAAACACCGTTTATTTTTAACTATATACCATCTAAAAGGCAAAGTTTTGAAATTACTTTAAAGAAACTTAGAGCAAGATTGTTTACCCTGTAAGTTATGTCTGGATATATTGGTTCATTTTACCTATCACTGTCTTTTTAAAATTATTTTAACGTGAGTTTGCTTTCATGCCACAAATTTTAATATTAGACCTATGATTACTTTTACAACTTTCCAGTTGTGTAATAAGTTGTGATTTATGAGGTCTATAATAAATATTGGCAGGCTCCTACTTGAAATCTAACCATTTTTTAAAGTTCTTATTTTGAAAAATACATATTCTAAAATAAAAATTAATGTATTTAAAGTTTAAGTTTAAAGCAGATGAACATAATTTTTGAAACTATAAAAGTAAACTTATTAAAGCGACTTAAACTAACAAAAGCTCTATAATTCTTACTCCCAAAAACATTAATATGCAAAATAGTGGATCTATTTTTACAACTCTTTAGTTATGGTCTATGTTGTGAATCATGAGGTCTATAATGATTCCTAAAAATCTTCTGTTCACACTTTTTAAAATTATTTTCTTGCATAGAACCAAAAAATGGCATATTTATTAATAAACAACCACTGATCTTACATCTGAATACCTGATCTATTTGGCATAAAAAATCAAGCTAGAAAGTTATTTTAGGTTTTTTTAATATCTAGGTCATTAAAAGAAAAAAAGCTAAAAACCTTTAAACGCAAGCTGTACAAATGGTGAAGTTCGAATATAGAGAGAGAATAGAAAATGAAGCACAAACTAAAAAATAGGAACCAGCAGACAAATCGACCTCTACTGGAGCAACCAGAAGATAACCTTTTTGAAGCAAATGACTCATTATTTTTGGAACTGTAAAACCAAAAGTTGGTGAGTAAAACATCTTATGTATAGTGTTGCCCCTTCTATGTCAAGAAAATTTTCTCGTTTTATTTCTCCTATATTTTGTAAAGGGAGACAACATTATTCCATTATGGTTTTCTCTTTAGGGAAAATGGTCTTTCCTTGGTTTTATCTGCTGGTTATTAGATTGTTCTTAGCTGTATAAATAAATTTTTTTTTTAAACTGATATAAATATTAAAGTTTTTCAAGGTATTTTGTAACAACATTAAACATAGTATGGGTATAAAGAAGGTAGTACCATACAACCCAGACCCGGAGTCTGGTTGTACAAAACATGTTAATACGATATAGGATCAGTGTAAATTTCTGTAATAAACACTGATCTATTATGTGAATACATTGTATTAACTTGCTTTGTATTAAAAATTAATTTTTACAAAAATTTGACTCAATATTTATCTCTTTAATATCTAGATAGACATTTTACAAAAAAAAAAGAAAACGAGAAATCAGATGCGGTAAAGTGCAAAAATGTCTACACAGATTGGTGATGGTAGTACATTTTGAAAATCGGAACCAAAACTCTAAGAAATCGGTATTTTTTCAAGATGACTGGATCTTTCAATCACAAGAAAAGGCCCAATTACCTAAAAATCCATGGTAAGTAAAAACTTCTTATCTTTCGTTGACGTTTTTTATTATTTTGGGTTTTGGCTGTTACCGGAAAAGCTCAGCTGATAATACCACGCATTGCTGTCTTTGCTTTTTTTTCAACTTAAACTGCATAATTTTTGCAAAAATTAAATCAATTCTTACTAAACTGTAACTACAACTGAATAAACTAGACTTAAATTTAGGAAAAAGGTAATTTTAAGTATTTTTATTAAATTCGTCATACTTCAATTAATAATTAAGACCACATTATTTTTTTATGACCAATGATCAGACATCGGATTATATGCACAGTTAAAAATGTCGTGTCTACATTCCGATGTATACAGAATCAGCAAGTAAATTATACATACAGGCAATGCGTAAAAAAGAGACAGTTTAACGCGAATACCAGCATGTAAACATGTGTGCTTTTTTCTTATTCCATTACTGGCCAATATCCCACTATGGCTTATACAGTATACAGTGACCGCCATAAATGTTGAACCATATGGAAAACTTGTTTATTTTTAATTTCTCAAACAATTTTTTTCTTGATAAAAATCTTACATACACCGAAGCTTACAAAACAACAATCACATTTAAATAAATCATAGCGTATACGAAGTAGGAAAAAATTAGTAAAAAACACACATTTTTTAGCTTAAAGAAAAGTATTATTTGAAACTGTTTAGTTTAAAGTTATGTCATTTTTAAAAAGCAGAACCTCCTTTTAAAAAATTGAAAAAAAAACTTACTTCTTCAACTTACCCCGTATAGCAATTAAGATCGAACTAAGTTACCTGCAGTAAATAATCCCCTATTGTTCTTAAAGTTCGAAAAAAATGTCAAAGACTTAGTTATTCTTAACGCATATAAGAACATTTAGATCACTTCAAAAACAAACGTAAATTTTGTTTTTTTGTTTAATAAGTCTAAAATTTAAAAAAGCATCTTTAAATAAATTTTCATATATTGTTTTGCCTCATAAAAAAGGAAACGTCTTAAGAACTCTTTAGAAATAATACTTCAATTTATTTTTATAATTTTTGTATTTGAGATTTAAATAAAAATAAAACTTTATTGGTTTTATGGTAATAAAGAAAATATAGAAAAATCTAAACAAAAACAAAGACATGAAATTAAATTTAAAAAATGGTGAAGACGTTATTTATAAGGCAGAACTAGTGATCTAAATGTACTAAATGCTTTAAGAATAACAAAGTTTTTCTTAAAGTTTGGGACAATAAGGATATTTACGACGGTTTCATTAAAGTTCGATCTAATCTCTATACGGAGTAAAAGTGAGAAAGTGAGTTTTCAGCCCACAAATAAGAATTATTTTTAAATATGGTATAACTTTTAATTCCTAAACAAGATTTTTCTGTCATGTTCAGTTTATTCGCACCTACTTTTATACACTATGATTTATTTAAATATTGATCAGTGTCTTGCAGAGTTCCGGTGTCTGCAAGAATTTTTTTAATAAAACAACAAGATTCTAGAGTTGTAATAAGAAGATGTAATAAAGTCTAATTTCAAAAAATTGTCAGAAGAAATATGTAAAAGTAATAAATTGATTATGTTTCTTATTACAACTCTGTAGCCTAAGAAAACTCACTTTGCACGTAAGTTTTATTGTTGAATATTACCGTTTTTAAAACAATAGGTTGCTTTTGTAGATTAATTTTTGATTGTAAGATTTTTTCTTTTATATTGTAGCCTTGAAAAAGGAAAAAATAAATTTCCGAAAGCTCGGCGTTTAGTAAAAAAAAGGGTTTTACTTCAGCCCTAGACCGAATCCCAGAATTTAGAATCTTTGTATTCAACTAGTCGGCCAAGACTACCCTTCCACTATTATATATATATTTCTTTATTTATTTTTTAAAATTTTTCCTTTATATACATATTTATATAAAGACAAAATTTAAAAAAAAAAGTTTTCATATGGTTCAACATTTATGGCGGTCACTGTATGACATTACATGATTATGAAATTAATAATAATAATTTTCTATCAAATATTTCAAAAATACCTATTTATATATATATAAAGAAAACAATTCCATAACAAAATGGTTATGCATAAGAAACACCAAAAGTAGGTTAAAGGAAAATTTACGTATTATTGTTTTGAAAATCCGGCAACGTTGACCGCCTGCACTTGCTGGGTGATTACGCAACCATTGCAAAGCTGAATTTACTCGTAAACAACACTGCGTGTGGTTCAATCACATGTTGCTATTTTTTTCTCGTTTATACAGCGTGATTTTTACTTACGGATTATATTACTTAATTAAAAACTTCCAATTACGTACTATTTAGTTCAGTAATCAAATTCGTAACACGTTTTTAATAGTTCCATAATAGTATTTCTTAGATATATTTACCAGTTCATAGGGGTCAATTGACCATGCGTGCCACATTTTATGCCCAGAAACGTGGCAGAAAAATATTCCCAAATATTTAAGAAAATACATTTCATATTTTTTTTACAACAAAGGCCGTAGAAATTCCCTTAAAGTGTCATGTCTTTTAAGGCTTATTGGTAGTAAAAAAAATATTAAAATATCACATAACATATAATGTCTTACCTTATTAACTTCCTTTAATTAAGAGATATTTCTCCAGAATATCATATATATAAGGGTGTTTTTTTTTCGCGACTAATTTTTTTCGGTCCCATCGCGAAATTTTGTTGGAAATACTTTCAAAAAATGCCTGAAAGGTTTAGCCCTAATATTTAATATTAAGTACTCGCTCAAACCGTGTAAAGATTTTCCTTTTAAAAACACTTAAATTAATTTATTGATTTTTAAATTTAAAGCAGCATTTTATGTTCTCATCTCGCCTAAGATGGGTTTTTGAAAATTAAACTCTACAAACGTGTCCATTGCGGCAAAGTCGTAACTTACACTGGCGAGGTAGTACGGGTCACTTAACTTAATTTTTTCATAAAATTCACGTTTTTCTGCATTTTCTCATAAATGACAAGAGCTATACAAAAAGACATATAACAAAGTTGTTAAAAATTTAGTTTCCTACAAAAAGGTCCTAATAATCTAATCGCTAAGACTAACAGTTCTCGAGATAATCGGCCTTTAATTAATTTTACTATGAAATTTTCACGGAGTATTGTCTCAAATTATTTAAAATCTTTTATTATTTTTTTCTTGTTTTATCACATGTTCCATTAATTATATCAAATGACCTTGACACATTAGGGTTATATAATTAGTACTATGTACATATTTTGGGACGATAGATAAATCAATAAATAGTTATACTATTCCGCAAAAATCATGAAAACTTTTTCGCTTTTTATTTACATCACAGCCTAAATATTATAGATTATTGATCTTATACAAGTGCTCTAACCTTGATCTGTCAAGGTCATTTGAGATAATTAATGGAAAATGTAATAAAAAAAATATTTTAAAAGGTTGAGACAATAATCCGTGAAAATTTCCAAAAAAAAATTTTAAGGCCAAAAATATGTATCTCGAGAACTGTTGATCTTGGCGATTTGATGACCTTGTTTGTAAGAAATTAAATTTTAAACCACTCTGTCATTTATCACTTTTGTATAGCTCTTGTCATTTATGAGAAAATGACAGAAAAACTAGAATTTTATGAAAAAATTAGGTTAAGGGACCCGTACTACCTCGCCAGTGTAAGTTACGACTTTACCAAATGAACACGTTTGTAAAGCATTAAATTCTCAAAAAACCCATCTTGAGCCAGACGATAACACAAAATACTGCTAAGTTATAAAAATTTAAAAAACTTCAAGACATTTTTTGGAGCTCTTTGCAACAATATTTCACGATGGGACCGAAAAAAATGAGTCGCGAAAAAACACCCTAATAGCAATTCAGGTATGCCAAATTTGAAACTTAAAAGTAAATCAAGTTAATTTAAAATAAATTTAAAAAAATCACCCCTTTACATATGTATTACCGTCTTCTTTTTAACACCCTGTATATGTACTCAAAGATATAACTTTTTAGACTTTAAATTTTGCACCACACCTTATAATTATTATAAAATCAGACAACAAGTGTTTAACCCATATTATTTATTTATTAAATGTCCAAATATTTTTAAATACATATATTTAACAAATAACATAATAATAATTATTATAACATTAACAATTAAATATGTGTTCCATATTTTTATTAAGTAAATTAAAGCGGTAATTTCAACATTAAATAAAGTAAAAAAGTGTTGCCGTATGTCAAGTCCACGTAGTTTTCGAAAACATTTAAACGAAAAATAATCCATGCTTAAAAATTAACTTTTTTATCGCTGGAAAAATGCCGTGTACTCTGAAATTTCCCCAGCTGGTCCATTACCTAAAAAAATATAATTTTTAATAAAATAATTTTTTGGGTATTATATCTTATGTTAATAAAATTACACCTCAAATTTAATTTACTAAAAAAATATTATTTTAAAAATTCAGGATAAGCACTGCTTCGATTCGATTTTTTATGCTAAATAAGAACAACTGTTCTTTTTATTTTTCACTTTTGAAATTTAATTTCGGCAATGGCCTAACTTTAAAAATGTCATATTTCACCTACAAAATCAGTCACAGTATTATATTACAGACCTCTTGCTATACAGGGTGTTTCTAAACAAATGCGAAAAATTGTTGGGAGGTGATTCCTTGTTCAAAATAAAGGGTGGTTAGCTTTATAAGGTTTGTTCCAGCAGGCTGTCAGAAATGTTTGCAACCGTTCGGATTCTGCGCACGTCAAATTTCTCGTTCCAGCAGTGCCATGTTTCTAACATTATACAATTGTTTGTTGTTCCAGCAGTAGTTTTAAGATGTTGAAAACATGTTGGAAACTGTTTGAAAAGTTTACAAACTTTCTTCAAACATTACTGACAATTTTAACATAACCTTTCTTGTATTGACGTATAAGCAGTATGCACGCCTTGTTTATTTTTCGTTCCAGCAGAAAGCTATTGCCAACATTTCTGACTAATGTTTGTAACAATTTCTGCGTTTTACGATTGTTGCTAACATGTTTCCAACATTCTGCTGGAACAAACCTATTAACATGGAGTCAAAAGTCAACCATTAAGAAGATATCTTAAAAAATTGTCCTTATTTTTGATCTTAAAAAAAATTGTGTTTAAACTACCAAATAATGTCAAATAAAAAAATCTAACAAATGCCTTAATAGGTAACAGCAGATAAGTAGATTTTTTTACAACATAAATTTTCTCGTCCTGACATGTTATGATTTATATTTAATTTTTTTCTTGAAAATTGCTTGGTTCAATAAAAAAAAACAAGAAAAGAAATAAATCAAGCTATTTAAATTTTTATTATTTAAGGTCATTGCGTAAGTCTCCCTTTAAATTTTATTAGCAAAAACGATAGAGGTAGTCTATTTCCACTACTTCTATAATTCTAAAAAAGTGCAAAAATATTTAAAAAGTGTATTTTTATAATAGCAATATTTCCGTAAAATTTCATTATTCTACCGCAATTCGTTCTTGAGATAAAAAATAAATACATATTTTTTCGTCATATTTCTACCGCGATATCTCCTTGACTTTTGACCAAAAGTTTATAAAGCAAATTACCCTTTATTTTGAACAAGGAATCACCTCCTAAAGTTTCCCGCATTTGTTTAGAAACACCCTGTATATGTACAGGATGCTTGCTATATACCTACAGAATGTTGTTAAATAAATTAGAAAATTAAAGGGTACATTCTACTATTCAAACCATAAAAAAATGTTTTGTTTTTAATATCCTAAATGTCCTTTCCCAATTTTGTTAAAATTTGTAGAAGTTGTTTATGGCATTAAAGGGGTAATTTATCACCAACTTAATTACATTTAATAAGTCCAGTGGCGTCTCGAGTGACAACTGAAGGATTATTTCTAACAAAAAAACGGTACTCCACTGACCGTGTAAATGTGTGTAAAATTTTTTGGTTTCTTTAAATTAACGAAATAAAAATACAGCTTTATTTCTGTTTTTTTTTCGTATCCAAATCCACTTGATTTCATATTTTTAGACCATAAAAGAAGCATTGCGGAAAGTTTCTCTTTTAAAAATAGGATTTTATAAGCATGTAACAAAATAAAAAAATAATCAAATTAATAAGTATAGTACCCAGTCCAACAATTTTTACTAAAATAAGTGTTTTTATTTTATTTATTTTTTTCGTTATCTGTAAACATTTATCTTAAAAACGAAAAGTTTTCTTTCTATAATATATTTTCTGATGTAGAGTCCGCCCTTAAATTTTCTTAACAAGATTCTGTAAGACCCTGTGCCCTGTATAGAAGGTCTTTTGTATTTTAACTGTTCTTTTCTCTATTATCTTAATTTTATCATCTCTGACAGTAATAATTTATTTATAAAAATAAAAGTTTAAGTTTGCTTAAATTTAAAAAAAAAAAATCAAATTCAAGTGAAAATATATACTATAGCCTTGAAACGTGGCTACGAAAATTAAATTTATATAGAACCTTTTTTTAATGTAATGGCCATTACTTCCAAAAAGTCTTTGAGCAAAATCAACTGTCTTAACCGATAAGTAAAAAAATAGCACATTTTATTGGTAACACCATAGCCAATAGCACTCCTGAATAGTGTACCCTTCTGATTGTGACTGAAGCATTTTTATAATCGGTTCAGTATTTTCGAAAATTAGCCCTTACAAAGTTACGAACTTTACCTCTCTATAATATTGGTACAGATTTAATTCGTTAGTAAAAACATTGTTGATAAAAATAAGTTTAAAAATAATCATAATACTTACCCCAACATACTAAAAGGAAAAACACTGCTGCAACTCACAATTTGGTCTGTACTTTCTTTTGAATCTTCGAGGAGTACGAGGTCGTCTGGGTTGCCGCCTTCTTGTACCCCTTCGCCCACCTGGGTTGTTCGCGTCTATCCAACGTTCACAAAGTTTAAATAGCTTGGTTAAAACGGGTTTAAAACATCTAACCCCTTTTTTAAAATAAAGAAGAACGAAAAGCATGGTCACCTACTGTCACCACCTTAAAATATTCATTCGGTTCTGGTACTTTTATAATGTTCAAAACGTATTTTATCGTATTAAGGGGTTTCCCAAATAATGTTGTTTACCAGCCCATTCTTTTTTTTTTAATCTAAGTGACCATATGTGCATCAAACATGTTTATATCCATTTTTTGTATGATTATTTTAAGAATAAAACTAATAAGTATACATAAGTTAAGAATTGAACTATAGTTGAAACAACTTTATCTGATATTTCCCATTTCTAATCACAATTATTTTACTGGTAGATTTTACCATAATAAAATAAAAAAGTTAAAATATATATTTCTTTTTAAATAATGTTGGTTTAGTCCAAGTGCTTATGTACACGGAGTGTTTAAAATTTAGTAAGAGGTAGTTTTCCCCCTAAATTGTCTCGCGTAATTTATGGACGCCCGCTTAATACTACTATTAAGGGGTAAAACTTTTAGGCATTTTTTGGAAGTCTTTGCAACAATATTTCACGATGAGACCGCAAAAAAATGAGTCGCGAAAAAAACACCCTAATAGCAATTCAGGTATGCCAAATTTGAAACTTAAAAGTAAATCAAGTTAATTTAAAATAAATTTAAAAATCACCCCTTTACATATGTATTACCGGTTTTTTAACACCCTGTATATGTACTCAAAGATATAACTTTTTAGACTTTTAAATTTTGCACCACACCTTATAATTATTATAAAATCAGACAACAAGTGATTAACCCATATAATATTTATTTATTAAATGTCCAAATATTTTTTAAATACATATATTTAACAAATAACATAATAATAATTATTGTAACATTAACAATTAAATATGTGTTCCATATTTTTATTAAGTAAATTAAAGCGACAATTTCATCATTAAATAAAGTAAAAAGTGTTGCTACGTATGTCAAGTCCACGTAGTTTTCGAAAACACTTAAACGAAAAATAATCCATGCTTAAAAATTAACTTTTTCATCGCTGGAAAAATGCCGTGTACTTGAAATTTCCCCAACTGCTCCATTACCTAAAAAATATTATTTTTATTATAATGATTTATTTAGGTATATGCTTATATTTAATGTTAATAAAATTGAGGTGTAGCAAATTTAACTTACTAAAAATATATATAATTTTAAAAATTCAGGATAAGCGATTTTTTTATGCTAAATAAGAATAACTGATCTTTTTATTTTTTCACTTTAGAAATTTAATTTCGGCAATGGCCTAACTTTAAAAATTTCATATTATCACCTACAAAATCAGTCACAGTATTATATTACAGACCCTCTTGCTATACAGGGTGTTTCTAAACAAATGCGAAAAATTGTTGGAGGTGATTCCTTGTTCAAAATAAAGGGTGGTTAGCTTTATAAACATGGAGCCAAAAGTCAACCATTAAGAAGATATCGCAAAAAAAAATCCATATTTTTTATCTTAAAAAAACACAAAAAATTGTGTTTAATTTGCCAAATAATGTCAAATAAAAAATCTAACAAAGGCCTTAATGGGTAACAGCAGATAAGTGGATTTTTTTTAACATAAATTTTCTCGTCCTAACACGTTATGATTTATATTTTATTTTTTTCTGGAAAATTGCTTGGTTAAATAAAAAAAAAAAAAGAAAGAAATAAATCAAGCTATTTAAATTTTTATTATTTAAGGTCATTGCGTAAGTCTCTCTTTAAATTTGATTAGCAAAAACGATAGAGCATTTATAATGGCAATATTTCCGTAAAATTTCATTATTCTACCGCAATTCGTTCTTGAGATAAAAATAAATACATTTTTTCGTCATTTTAGTACCGCGATATCTTCCTAATAGTTGACTTTTGACCCCAAGTTTATAAAGCAAATTACCCTTTATTTTTAAACAAGAAATCACCTCCTAAAATTTTTCGCATTTATTTAGAAACACCCTGTAAATCTACAGGGTGCTTGCTATATATCTACAGAATGTTGTTAATATAAATTAAGGGTTTCTACTATTCAAACCATAAAAAAAATGTTTTGTTTTTAATATCCTAAATGTCCTTTCCCAATTTTGTTTCAATTTGTAAAGTTGTTTATGGCATTAAGGGGTAATTTATCACCAACTTAATTACATTTAATAGGGTCCAGTGGCGTCTCGAGTGACAACTGAGGGAATATTTCTAACAAAAAAACCGGTACGCCACTGACCGTGTAAATGTATGTAACACTTTTTTGTGGTTTCTTTAAATTAACGAAATAAAAACAGCTTTTTTATTTCTGTTTTTTTCCATATCCAAATCCACATAATTTCGTATTTTTGAGACCATAAGTTTCTCTTTTAAAAATAGAGGTTTTATAAAATTTTACAAGCATGTAACAAAATGAAAAATAATCAAATCAATAAGTTTAGTACCAAGTCCAACAATTTTACTAAAAATAAGTGTTTTTTTTTTCGTTATCTGCAAACACCCTGTATCTTAAAAACGAAAAAATTTGCGGACCCATGTTTACATATGAAGTTTTCTTTCTATAATCATATTTTCTGATGTAGAGTCCGCCCTTAAATTTTCTTAACAAGATTCTGTAAGACCCTGTGCCCTGTATATAAGGCCTTTTGTATTTTAACTAGGGCTGGCAAAAACCGGAAAAAAAACAAAACCGCTTAACCGGTTTTAAAAAAACCGGTTTTGGTTAAAACCGGTTAACCGAATATTAAACCGGTTTTAAATACCGGTTTTAAATCCGAAAAAAAAAGTTTTTCAAAACCGATACACCAAAATCTGTTTCATTTTCGCCGCCCCTTTCTTTTTATTTTATTCTTGAAATAATTTTGAAGACCAAAAAAACATTTCTTCAATTCTACGTACTAAATAAAATTTTGCCGCCCCTAAACAACGTCTGCCACCCCTAAAAAGCCGCCATAGGCTTCAGCCTGCTCAGCCTTTTGGTAAATACGCCACTGTATAAACCGCAATCAACCAAAAACCTATTAATTGATATTCGAAGAACCGCTTTTCGATTTTGGTCCGATTATCCAAAAAAACCGGTATTCGAAAACCGATTATCGAAAAACCGCTTTTTAAAACTGGTTATCCGATATTCGAAAACCGGTTTTCGGTTTGGCCAAAACCGCGGTTAACCGAAAAACCGGTTTCGGTTGCCAGCCTAATTTAACTGTTCTCTTCTCTATTATCTTAATTTTATCATCTCTTTAGGTAATAATTTATTTATAAAAATAAGGTTTAAGTTTGCTTACATTGCTTACATTTAAAAAAAAATCAAAATAAGTTTAAAAATAATCATAATACTTACCCCAACATACTAAAGAAAAAACACTGCTGCAACTCACAATTTGGTCTGTACTTTCTTCTGACTCGAAATCGACGACGAGTACGAGGGTGGAGGGAGTAGGAGGTGGAGGAGTAGGAGGTGGAGGAGTACGAGGTCGAGGAGTACGAGGTCGTCTGGGTATCCGCCTTCTTGTACGCCTTCGTCCACTTGGGTTGTTCGCGTCTATCCAACGTTCACAAAGGTTAAGTAGCTTGGTGAAAACGGAGTTTAAAACATCTAACCCCTTTTTAAAATACGAAGAACGAAACACATGGTCACCTACTGTCACCACCTTAAAATATTCGGTTCTGATACCTTTATAATGTTCAAAAGTATTTTATCGTGTTAAGGGTTTTCCCAAATAATGTTGTTTACCAGCCCATTATTTTTTTTTTTTAATCTAAGTGACCATATGTGCATCAAACATGTTTATATCCATTTTTGTAAGATTATTTTAAGAATAAAACTAATAAGTATACATAAGTTAAGAATTGAACTATAGTGGAAAAAACTTTATCTTATATTTCCCATTTCTAATCACAATTATTTTACTGGTAGATTTTACCATTATAAAATAAAAAGTTAAAATATATATTTCTTTAAATAATGTTGGTTTAGTCCAAGTGCTTATGTACAGGGAGTGTTTAAAATTTAGTAAGAGGTAGTTTTCACCCGGCGACTTAATTATTATTTTTAGGATTTGGAGGGAAAGCAGAATATTAACGCCGTAGTTAAATATTTAAAAGGGAAGGAAAAATCTCTAGATATAATTATAGCAGGGTGGAAGGTTCGAAACTTCAAGGTTTATGAAAGCGGTACTTCTTGTTACTTTACTGGTCATTAATGGGTTTAAAAAAAAAAACTTCCTTGTAAGAGTGGGGTCATTTATAATGCACACTGCTCTTATTTGAATCAGGAAACCCTAAGTTTTACAAGTGATGTATAGTTTTGAAGGTTCTACTACACTGAAACACCACTACACTAGCCATACAGTTTCTTTTATTTTATAGTGACCCGCAAAATATTTACAACATAAGGGAGTTTTTTTTAATTAAGGGAAATTCCATTTTTTCTGGCGATCGCCTCTGTATATCCAATAACCTAAAAGGTCATTTTGACATAAATCATGCAAACAGCGGTATGGCGGGAAATTTGAAAAACCAAGTTGAAATCACGAAAGGTGGGGTTAGGTCTCAAAATATCAAAAACAGTTTAAGAGTAAAAAGTGCTTAGAATTTATGTCTAGCCGCGAATATATAGTTTAAAGCATGTATTTAAAAAAAAGCAAAATCGCAATTTATTTAAAACAATTTTTTTAACAAAGTTTAAACGCACCATTTTTTACAAACTACACAAATATGGGCAATTTTAACCATAACTCATAAGTAAATTACCCTAACAAAAATAAAAACAGAAAGTAGAAATTAAATGTGCATGGAAAGATCTTAAACCTGTTTTTTTTCATTTGTCTTCAGAGCCTTCATTTTAATTTCTAGCCTGTATTTTTAATTTTTGTTAGGGTAGGTTGCTTATGAGTTATGGTAAAAATTGTCTATATTTTGGTAAAATTAATATGAAGAAATAGTAACTGTTTATTTTACTTGCTAAATTAATAAAATAATGCATGTCAATGACTTTACAGAAAATCAATAAGTTGTAGGGTAATTTTTAATTTAGGCACAAAATGTGAAAATTCGTGTTCAGTTATGAGTAAAACATGATTGGGATCAATAAATTTTACCATTTTTGAAAATTTTAACGTTTTTGGTTTGGTAAAATATTGAAAGGATTTTTAGACATAAACCATTACAACACCGTGTGTACTGGCGAAAACCTATTTTTTATTTTTTTGTTCTAGTTGTCAAAAAAACTAAAAAATTGTTTTATTTTGACTAAAACAAATGAAGTTAACTCCTGGATTTTTTTTGATATTTTGTGACCTAACCCCAATTTTGGTGATTTCAACTTGGTTTTTTCAAATTTCCCGCCATACCGCTGTTTGCATGACATATGTCAAAATGGTTTTTTAGGTTATTGGACATGCAGGGGCGATCGCCAGAAAAAAATGAATTTCCCTTAATAAAAATGTTTCCCATATAATATGTTCCCAACATTTTGCCGGTCACCGTATGAAACTCTTAAAAATTTAACGTTTCCTCTTTCTTTTAACGCAAAAATAAAACTTTAATTTCTCTTAAAACGATACTACTAGGTCCCATTTAACAATTTTTATGAACCGTAAAGTTAAATTTTGACACTTTTGACGGTAGTAAATCGACTTGGTGGCGAAAAATTTAAATAGCAACCCTTATCAGATTGACCTAGTGCGTCGTGTCATGGTCAAGGCCCTTAAATAATGGCAGACATTTAAAGGCAACTTTAATGACTTGGTTGCGTGTGATCCCACGTAATCTACAGTTATGTGCTTAATATGCGATATAGGACGTAAAATATTGTCACGTAAACTTTTTACCGTAAAGTAAACGGGGGATGTTTAATATGAGAGACCATGTTTATGTGCATCGGCATTGTTCGTGTGCTCTAATCGCATTCATCTCACTATCGCACCGGTTTATTTATGCAGCAAAAAGTGCGAAAAGGTGTGTGCAAAATGTATGACTTATTATATAGGGTGTTCCAAAATTTACTAAATACTTTAAAAGTCTTTAAAAGTATCAAATGGGAAACTTTTTTATTGAATCGTTTATTTCAGAAACCAGTCAACTGACATTTTTGGCGAAAAAGTGCCTCTTTATTGAAAGGCCTGCTTGGTCCTAAAATTAATTTCCATGTTGTTGGATGTAACGCGTGACTTCTAAACGGTTGTTTCTGACGGGCCCTGTATATTTGAAGCTTACCCTTGATAACAAAAATTATTCTTAAGTATAGAAAATTTTCCTATTAATTTTTTGCTTTTCATTTTTTTTGACATTTGTAACATATTGACAAGATTTTTTTTATTTTTGCACACGGCTGATAGTTTATTTCATATATATATATATATATTTTAATGTGTTCTCTCATTTATGGATGATTATAATAAATCCTATAAACTAAAAATACCTTTTACTAATTTCTCTTGGTCAGTTTTTTATGAATTCTGAACTCTCTTATTAATTGGGAAACTGATCCTTTTAACGCCACTGTACATTTAGTTACACACGCAACTTTACTACCTGTAGCTTACGCTTTTGAATAAAAGGGAAGCAATTATTAATTCATTAAAAATCAAAGAAAAACATAAGATAGTAGGCTGTGGCGGCTTGTTTTATTAATGTTTTATTTACAAAGTAATTAATTTTGTTTACAAATAGCTACATTTTCTTTGTCTTTGTTGTCACTTTCTTTTTTTCGTCGGAGGTGCAATTTGGGGCATATCTTAATAAAAATATTCTTTATTAAAATATTTGTTCTTTATTTGAAAACATCCCCTATATTAATCCGAAAAATATGTTTTTAATAGTTTCGGTAGATAAACTTACCGAATACATCGATTTTGGTAAAACTATCCCTATTAAATCTATCGTCTGATATTTGTCCTTACGGGAACAGTTCAAGGATGAAATGTTGTTTATATAAGACGATATCGAGACCGGCTGTTTAATTATTTTTACCTGAGCCCAATCTAAACCATTCAGGTAGACCGTCTTTAATATTGGTGAAAATGGCCTAAATGGGATGTAGGAACCACTTTGTGATGTATTCGACCATGCTCTTTCCGACCCTATAATTCTCTTTATAATTTGACTAAACCAGGACCGACTAAAACTAACCCAACAATATAGAAACGCAAGCAACACTAAACCCAGCAGAAATATTTCAGTTGCCTCTTTATCAATATTTCAAGTAAAAAAATAGAACATGTAAATAAATTTAAACAACATGGACATGGCCAAACCTCTTTAACCCATTTTTTGATTATAGGTGCATTGGGAACCGATAGGTTATATTTGTGACGTCACCTTTTTGCCATAAGATTTATTTTATCTGACAAAATAAACTAATACTTGCCCAAAATAAGATAAAATCACAAAAAAAAACATATTTTTTTTGTCTTACCCTTAATAACGATTTAAACGGAAATTCCCTGTAAAAAATATCCAAAGGTCAGTGACCCCCGTTTACAAGTTTTAAAATTCTCTGTAACTGCAGTACTAATAACTACTCAATTTTACTATAAACAGTAAAAACTAAACATATATAAAAGTCCAATGACTAAAAAGCAAAAAATAACACCAAAACCTCGAAAAAAACCTTCCAGTACGATTGTAAACAACGAATTACGGAAAAAGATTACGTCACAAAATTTAGCGAACATAGGCTTAAATGGGATCGAGCGCTCCTTATTAAAAAGTTTATTTTCCTTCGCCTGTACTGGGTAAAATATTTTGTGGTAAATAGCGCCTTGAAACCAGTTTATATGCATTACCGCTCCGCGGATAATATTTGTTCATTTCGAGCGGCAGGGCTTTTTAGCTCACGTATATTGCAGTCGCCTGATTTAAAAATAAAAATTCTTTTATGCTACCATAAAATCAACGGCAGCGCTCTTATATTCTCTGGTTTCCGCTGGGCGCAGACCCTTGGTATTGTGTTTGTAGCCTAAGATCCCAAAAATCCTACTTGCCATTGAGTATCCAAATGTGGGTTATCTATGGTGCCAGCTAATTTGCTAGCTCGTGTAGTTCTGCTGTGTTAAAACCGTTTTTTTGTATTTATTTTATGTAAAAAGGGTTAATGTGCAAATAATACAAGGCATATCCATATAAAACTTGGAAACAGGAGTTCGTAAAAAAGTTCTAGCTTTACAGTTTTTTTAATCAAAGAAGCTTTTTCATACAATAAAATACTTATATTTAATCTCCCACCTATAACTAAAATTATATTTCTACGGTTTTGTAAATCAAGATGCGATACAAAGAGCGGTATTCTTTGGTAGTGCGTCGTCTCGCTTGGTATTTAACAAATTTATCGTCCTTCTGACGTCACGTTTGGTGTATTGAACTCTTCATTGCAGTTTGTTGGCATAGGCGTAGAACAATGAACCCCGAAATAATAACCTTATTTTTACTGTCGCTTATGGAATTGAAAGAGAGAATTGCCAATATCATACAGTGCGTCCACTTTTAAGGGCGCAATTCCATTAATACAACATTGGGCGACAAATCGCATGCTACATAAAATTTTGTTATTTTATTAATACATTTATTAATATATTAAGTTATCAATGAAAAATGTAGTAATAATAAAATTGAAAGAAATAATAATTAATATTATTTATTAGTTTTATTACTAATATATTAATTATAACAATAATAAAATCTAATGTGGCATGCGATATGTCGCCTAGTGTTGCCTCAATGAAATTACCCCTTAACTTGTTCCCATTTTAAATGTCTATAACTTTTTTATTTTTTTAAAAGATCCAAAAACTTGTACAGTGAATTATCAAGTTTTTTTGTTACGACGATTACACAAAACCATTTTATTAACAGAATATGTTGACAAAACTTACTTTTTTTTTTAAATGGGACACCCTGTATATTATACCACCATTAAAAGGTCTTTTAAAGAGCTTTACAAAAATACCACATTTTATATATCTATCTCTAATAGTTTGGGAAATATGACCATTTAACTCTAAAAATATTTTATGTAATTTCCACTCTACCTAGGTATCGCGCCTTTAGTAAAGAAGCCATCGACATCATCATTATCTGCGCAAAATCTCCTGTTATTCTCACAACCCGTATTTAAAATTATATATATTTTTTAAATAAAAAACTTTAAAATGCCTACTTCCTAGGTAACGATACGAAGATCACGAAACCGCGATTGAAAGAGAGATGCCGGAGATTTCACGTAGATAATGATGACGACTTCTTTACTAAACGCGCGGACTTTACCTAAAGGACTAAGCTTAGACTGTAGATAATTCATTGTACAAGGTGATTTTTGGATCATTTTTTTAAGTTAAGAAATAAAAAGTTTTAGTCATTTAAAATGTGGACAACTTAGATTAACTAACTATATTTTTGCGGGTTTCCATACTACAAATCTGTGTTGAAGTGTATTTTACTATAAAAGTGCTCAAAAAAATTATTAGAATAATGTTATTGACCCTTCTATAACCATAAAAGCCGGCTTAAGAGCAAGGGTGCAACTAGCCTCTGGTTTTGGGAGTAAGGGCTGCAGCCATTTTTGCCAAAAAACACTGATATCGTTTAAATTTTGAATAGTTTTGGGGGACTAATAGCAGAGTGAATAGCAGTCCTGGTGTAGGGGCTAGGCCTCCTCCCCTAATACCGTTCCTGTTTAAGGGCTGGTTTTTTAACGGTTTACTAGATGACATGTTGTTACACCCACTTTTATTTCTGGGATAGACTATTAAAGATTTAATGGTTTAAGCATAAATTTACAATTTTTGCATAAGCACAACTTTGAAAACAATTTCGGTTTAGCCAAAAGTGTCATCAACACTCCCACTTTAAATACATGTGCCCACCTTTTTTCTGTACAGGGTGATTTCAAATTCACTTCAAAAATTTTAATTTTTGAGGTCATAATATTAATTTCATTTTTGCATTAAATTTTATAAAATTTAGCATTTCCATGTCTCTTTAAGCCGTGTATTTATTATTTGTCTCATAGCTTAAACGTAAAAATCATATTTTAAAAGAAGAAGAACGTAAGAAGAAAAAAATTACATGTAATGTAAGAAAATATGTCGATATTTTTTCTCCCTTAAATATCGATATATACCTCTTCGATATATCTAATAATCGATATTAGCCAAAACGATATTTATCGATATCGATATATCGATGTTTTTTTTTTAATTATTACACATCCCTACTTACAACCCCAAATAAAAATAAAGGTTTATAAGGTGGCTTTTACTTTTTTACCCAACGTTTAAAAGTAGTTTAAAAAACGACTCATAAAATACATATCAAAATATTTACCAAACCCTGACATTATTATATCGATTATTAAAACCAGATAAATTACGCAAAAACGTATAACACATAAATTAAAATGTATGATCAAAAAATAAAAATGTTGATTTTAAGTGAAATTTCAGATAATTAGATGTTTAATTTAAAACTAAAAACTTTCTTTTATTTGAGACTTTGCTAAATTATAAAAAAGCAGTTTTCTCTTTGTCTGTTTTACATTTTTGTAATTTTTGGGCCCCCTGTGAAATACTAAAAAAAAAATTTAACGTAAAGCTAGTTTAAGTGTAAGGCCTTTTTGTAAGCTTTAATTTTTCGATAGAAATAGAATAAACTTAATTGTCAATAATTATTTTTCATTTAGTTAAAAAATTCAAAACAAAAAGCTTGTTTTCTTCTTCAATGTTAATAAAGCTTTAATTTTTCGATAGAAATAGAATAAACTTAATTGTCAATAATTATTTTTCATTTAGTTAAAAAATTCAAAACAAAAAAGCTTGTTTTCTTCTTCAATGTTAATAAGTCTTTTATAATTTTGCTGTATAATTAATAAATGATGGGCTATTATTTTGCTTTATTAGGCAGAGAAAAATACACAAAACTGCAATGAGGCGGTGTCTAGGCACCAAGTTTTTAGTGTCAAAATAAAAATAGTCAATTTTTTTACCCACGTTAGTGTACATACTGTATAACAATATGGTGTTTATAATAAATTTTAGGAAAAAATCGCTTTGTACTTGTAGCCCGTTAAAACTAATAATACCATCATAAAACCCTTATAAAATCTCAATTTAAAGAGGTCTCGACTTCTGTCAGCCACTTGAATGTTATAAATTTAATAGACGTGCAGCTGATGAGTGCAAGACAAGACGGTCTCTTGTGATCTTGTACCTGTTTAAAACAAACTCTCTCGAGACCGTCTGGTCTTTATGTAAGAAAATTGAAATCATAAATATTAAAACTGCGTACTATTACACTTAAAACAGCCGTAAAACACTTAAAAGCAGCTGGTGTACAGTGGTCCGTTTTTTTATTGGCCCAAAGCTCTAAGCTTTGTTAGTATTATAAGGAGAAATATACCAGGGTTTATTTAAAATGAAAAAATAAGAGACTGCTGTATGCAGGAATTTTGGGTTAGAAATGGTTACCTTAATAAGGGGGCGTCCATTAATTACGTAAGGCAGTTAGGGGTGGGGGCGGGGGAGAAGGGGTGCCTGTGCAAAGATAACGTAAATTTCTTCCTCTAGAAACAGAATAAACTTAACGAGATTTGGGCAGGTCCTCCCAGAAAAAAATGTGATACAGTGTTCACTGTTTGGGTGAAGTGCCTTCTTTTGATCGTCAAAACTATATCGGTTTGAGAAACGTGCATTTTTAAAATTCCATAAATTTCACATAAGATTGGGAAAAGCAATTACTGTCGTTGATTCAGTTCTTGCTTTTGAAAGAGAAATCGCGCAGCGAAATCAAAGAACGGTTAAATGCTGTGCATGCTGACTCTTCTCCTTTGATGACGACCTTCAAAAAATGGTTTAACGAGTTTCAACGTGGTTGCACGTAGGTTTTTGATGAGCCACCCCCAGAAGCTTCAAAAATGGCTACCACAATGGATAATCTAACAAATATTCATGATCTCGTATTGGCAGACGGTATGCTAAATTGCTGAGACAGTACGCATCTCAAAAGACCGCGTGGGTCATATCCTAAATTAAGTGTCTCGAGCTAAAAGAAGATTTTCGTTTTTTCTTTTGTAGGTTCAGTACTTATCGGACTGCCCACGTATATTAAAGTAAGAGGCAGTTCATTATTACGCGACTTTATTATTTTGTAGGTAAACAAACGGTTCTACACGCAACAGGTTCCACTTAGGGGCTGCATAGGAACTTTAAGGTTGCTTCACGTGATATTAAGGAGTCTATGAGACCGACATTTAGTGTTTCCGTTTTGGGAAATTCTATGGTACGAAGTACACTGGCTAGTTCTTCAGAGGAGATGATTTGGAGTTATTCATAAAACATAGATAGGTTATGTCGGTAAGTGCTTTCAGAAAATACAACATTTAATATGTTTATCTTTTGGAAATATGACCATTCAAATACAAAAACAGTACATATGTAGTATAATCTGCATTTTATCCATATATACAGGGTGTCCAAAAAGTCTAGAAATGCTCAAATATCTCAGAGAGTTCTGGTTAGTAAGGTAAAACCATACTCTGAATTCAGTGTTGATATCGGCAATATTGCCAGATCTTCAATTTTGCAGAGATCAATTCAAAGTTTTTAAATTTAAATGCGATAACTATTTTTTTTGTGGGATTCATGCTGTTTTTGACAATACAAAGGTATGGAAGTCCAATTTTTTTGTCTGTAAGCCACCAGTTTTAAATTGAGTGTAAACTGTAATCCTACGTACTTTACACCTAAAATATTTACTAAATTAAACATTTTTTTATTTTATTAATACTTAAAGGGGAAAATTGGGCCTTTTATACCATTGTATATTTAAAAACAGCTGGAATATAATAGGTATCTTATTAAAATTTAAAAACTTACCGACCGATATCAACACTAATTTCAGAGTATGGCTTTATCCTGGAGTACCGAATTTAAGATATTTCAGCGGTACCAGATTTTTGGACACACTGTATAACGGAAATTTAACAAAATATTCATTTTTAGATGGTCATATTTTTAAAACAGGTATAGATTTATCAATTGTGGTGAAATTTAAAAAAATGCTAATCAAATAAACAATTTTTAAATATGTTTGGCAGATCTTTTAACCGGTAAAATATACAGGTTCCATTAAACATTAAAAAAATTATTTTGCTGTTTAACTCAAAAACGCGATATTTATCCTTATCTTTATCTTAAAGCGTTAAAAATGTTACTAATTTACTGATTTAAACTATTTCATATTTTAAGTAAAAACTAAGTTACCAATGGCAAACACTTAATTTGGATGACCCTGTATATATATATTTTAGATGTGCGACATTTTTGGCGAAAATGAGATTTACAGCGAAAAAGTGCCTCTTTATTGAAAGTCCTGCTTGGTCCTAAAACTAATTTCCATGTTGTTGGATGTAACGGGTGACTTCTAAACAGTTGTTTCTGACGAGCCCTGTATATTTGAAGCTTACCTTTGATAACAAAAATTATTCTTAAGAACAGAAAATTTTCCTATCCAATTTTTTTGATATCTTCTTTTTATACGTTGGTTGCTTTCCATTTTTTTTTGACATTTGTAACATATTGACAAGAATTTTTTTTTAATTTTTGCACACGGCTGTATAGTTTTTTTCAATATATATATATATATATATATATTTTAGATGTGGCTTCTTTTCTTTTCCTTGTATATGTATATTGTTTTATTATTTAGTAATAGATATATTGAACACTTAAACTTTGTATAACCCTTTAAATTCCTGATAACCATGAAATAAATATTAAAGAAAAAAATAACAACCAAGATAAAGAACACAGTTACCGCTTTATTAAATTCCCATCTAACGTATCCACCATGGTAATTATTTCACCTTATTTAATAACCTATAAATGCTCCATTTATGGTGGATCACCACCGTTAAATGACCTGAAATTTGTTGAGTCTATAAAGACTGATTTATATGGCTCCAAAGAGTAATAAGACGATTGATCGGTTCTTACATCGAATCTTGTTGAATATCATATGTATATGTATAAAATCAAATCAAAGCTTGTGCAGATAAAAGCTTTTGGTCTAAAATCTCGGTATTACTGGTTTCCCAGGTCATTTACCGACCTATCGTGTAAGTGGTCAGTGCAGTGCACTGACAAGAGCCCTTTGCATGAATATTATACTATGAAAAAAAAATGTTATTAGAGACGTGCTGATTAAAAAGTCATCAAAATTTGTGGTTTGGATCAACGTATAAATAACTACAGGGTGGTCATTCTTAAGTCGGGTCTATTGCTAATTTCCTTATAAGAAGTCGGTTAGATTAGTAAAGTTTTAGTACTTTTTCCGCTGATTAACGTGCTGCCAACCGAAAAACAATCGAACCTCGGGTTTTCGGTTTATTACAAAAAAATGTACTTTTTTGGGACCAGGTCACGTGACCAAAATTCTTTTATTCCAAAAGTTTTTAAGTGGTATCTTTTACCTAAATTATATATGATATCAATATCTGGTCCCCTTTAAAAGATAAAAGTGGGAAAGTACTTTTAAAATCCTCACTGTATTTGGTCAAGAACATCTTAATGTTCCTCTTTAATTTTGTTTTGTAGCTACCCCAGCAAACACTATTTGCCGGCAATGTACATTTTTCATATTGGCATTGATGGTAAAGCATTGGCAATTGGTGGCAATATTATGCCAACATCTTATACGCATTAAAAAGTCAACCCTAAATAAACACTTAATTGCCAATAAATTTTACATGCAGGCGAATTGCCGGCAAGCATACAAAAATGGCGGCATACCAATCCTGATTAAATAAAGCACGCGTTTTTGTTGCAGGCAAATAAATATTGGATTTTTGAAGGCAAACCTTCAACGCATATTCATACTTTTTAAACCATATTATTAACATTGGTATTTAACTAACATTAAAGCAATTTTTTTGATCTGTTTTATTTATAATGGCAGCTAAACAACATTATTTTGATGGTAAAATTAGCTACGTTAATTTCGACCGAAGGTGACCGCTTTGTGCATTTGTTTTCTACGTGGTTTTCTAGCTTTTTAGTTTCTTTTTTAAAGAAAAGAGTTTTTAATAGACATAATTAAATGTATTCATTACCTAATAAGTGTGTGTTGTGTGATTAATTGGTGATGGCTAGTCGAGAAGGCAAGATATTCAAGTAGACTGTTAGGAGCTGTAAACATTTTGTTTAAAACTTTATTAAAAGTTTTAAAGACGTGTTAATAAAAAAATATTTTATATATTTAATAGTTTTTTTGACATACCGATAGATGGCGTAATGGACAATAAACTACTAGGTACGTTTCTGCAATATCTTCGCTTTTTATCGTCTAAACCGTACCCATTAGACAAAAATAATTCGAGGGCGGTCTGCGGTAGGGTGGCGGTAGGTGAACTCACTTAGCTTTGAAAGAAATATCTTCGGCTAGTGTAAAAATCTGCATCTCCAAGTTGGACAGTGTTCCGAGAGATGGTACTTTGCATTGCAAGGAAATTGCATGCGGTAAGGAGTTTTTCCTATTTTAATTTTCAAATAAAATATCGTATCATTTTAGCTTATTAAAAAAGTATTTGCGACAATTTTCTTCAATAAGACGTCAGCTTGCTGCTTGGGACTATCTACATTTGCCCACTTTCGTGTCTTTTTGTTATCTTTTTGCCAATAACTTATTAATGATGGATGCCATCATCTTAAACGCATTTTTTGCCAATAACTTATTAATGATGGATGCCATCCTTTATCTGCATCACGTGGCCTAATAATAGCCAATTACCCACTTTCGCGTCTTTTTGATACCTTTTTGCCAATGCCTTGCCATTAAAGAGTGTTGGCAATGCCAGTAAATTAAATGTACAACGCCGGCAAAAAATGTTATATGGGACGTTTTTGTTCATTTTAATCTTTTTGTTAATCCTCTTTTTCCCATAAATATTGAACCAAAAAAAAGCCATTCCTGCAACCTTCAACTTTCTTTTATCAACCAAATCTGAGCTTAAAAAATCCCAAATTTTTCTAGGAATAAATTTTCAATCTACCTTGCAATAAATTTGAATTAAATTAAAAATTGGACAGATAAGTAATATAGAAATTACAAAAACATTGCTGCAATTTATTAAAACTATCAAACACAAATAAATTTTATTAAAATTTGGAGAAA
The DNA here is from genome assembly GCA_014170235.1 of Listronotus bonariensis. Taxonomy (NCBI): domain Eukaryota; kingdom Metazoa; phylum Arthropoda; class Insecta; order Coleoptera; family Curculionidae; genus Listronotus; species Listronotus bonariensis. The sequence goes on along the minus strand of JACEGR010000038.1, from coordinate 341 downwards.
ATTCTCGCCACAAATTTCAGTACAATTCTTGTTCGTGTGCTTCTAAAGCTTTAGTTTCAAGTATAGTTACAGTATTAATTTTACAAGTTACCTACGTGATATATTTTTAGGGCCAATAACTTTAAAAATCAGAAAAGTTTTTTGAAAGACCTTAATTCTCACAACAAATAAAAAAGTTCCGCTTTAAAACCAAATAGTACCTTCAAATAGGGCGGGTGTTCTATTATTTAAAATCCTAACAATAAAAATTCTGCATTTACAATGGCAGGTACCTAAATTTAGATTGCATCTGGGTAAACACACTATTGTACCACTTTTTGTTAGGCGGACCTGTAGGTACC